>JAABOM020018621.1:0-18690 GCA_011800125.2 Solanum clarkiae
GGATCTTTATGATTTAAGATTTGGTATGAACGCCTAATCGGCGTAAGTCACGGCCCCGGGGTGGGTCGTGACAATTGTATCATTTACCATGTTATAATGCATGTATTAGAAGCCCTTACATTGCTAATACCATGATTCATCATGTATTAGTTAGATATAACATAGTACCAAATAGACACTACTAGAAATTAAAAGAATTTTCATCGCGAATCAGTGAAAAATTTATGTTACAAATATGATTTTTTTCCATATATTTCTCACTAAGTCAACTCACTAGAAAAATGCATGATAAAATATAGATTCTCACAGAAATAATGAAAGTTTTCTAATTTTTTTATATGAAATTATTACTATTTTGCTTTTTTCACTGATTCAATCAAAGTATTTATGAAAATAGTAATTGGATATTTTTCAATAGAAAGTAGTGAGTTTTTTAATTAGTGAGAGGATATAACTAATAATGTTTTGATAGTCATACATAGGTTGAAAAAGTGTACCGAACAAAGTATTTGTAATATACCAAACTAATGAATGTATTATTTTTTTTCTAATGCATCAAATCAAATAATATAGTATGATTGAAACTGAGGGATGTTTACCATCTAAGCAACTTGTAATGACCCTCTAGGTCATTTTCATGTTACTGCCTTCTTTTCATAGGTTAGAGCTTTCCCATAACGACCCTTAAGTCTTATGACTTGCTGTCACTGACAGTTCCGTTGCCTGGTCGTTAATTTGAATTTTTGTGTAGGTTTTCATAATTTGACACCTTCATAACTTGAAAAATTGAATTTGGTAAAAAAAAAATACAAGTAAATAGTCTTAAAATAGAATTGTGCCAATTCTGTCAATTCGAAATGGCCATCTTAAATTGGGAGCATGGTTGACTCAAGTTTTGAGGTTTTTGGTGCGAGTTTATGCCATTTAGACTTTTAACCTTTCAAAATTGGCCAAAGTTTCACATAGTCGGCTTTCTAAAAAATCATGCCTAAATAAAATTTCTGGAAGTGAAGTTCATTCCAAAACATTGAGTTTGATTTACAATGATCTTTTGTTCGATTTTCGAGGCTTCCGGATTGATCTCGAGGAGTTTGGTGAATTTTGACTAAAATGGGTCCTGAGTATAGGATCCGTATTTATCAAATAACCTTGTATCAAAATTTCAACTGCACCATTAAGTTCGAAACAATGAATTTGGTAGGGTAGCATGATCAGTTTGCATGCATGGAATTTCGAATGAATCCTGAACACCCCCTCGAAGACTTGAATTTTGTCAAAAATTTGATATCTTACCTGATGCTAGTAAAGACCCGTTTACCATTCATATTCACAGTTCTCTTGGTTGGGTTTGTGAAGGTTAGCTCCCGTTGTTCACTGTGATCGTAGAACCAGATATGCCTTTGCAGAGGCTTGCCTAGTTGTTCTCTATGATCGCGAGAGGACCTCTTCATTCGTGGAGGTCTGAGATTCTGTTCTCCGCGTCGCGGGCTACTATAGCCACAATTACCCCTATTCATTTTCATTTGATCTTTTATTTAATAAAAAAATGCACCAGTTCGATGGAGAATTTTCAAAGTACGATTTCTCTCTCATTTTAAGTCGAATTTGATGATTCAAAACTCTAAAATTATGGTTTTTCATTAGGGAAATGCATTGGAGTAGTTGTAAAGTGTTAGGGAGTCTTCGTTAGAGTAGTTTCATTATTATTGCTTTCATAGTCATATTCTTTACTTAAATTTAGGATTTTTATTGCATATGTTGTTGTAGATTGTTCCGAGCCCCTAATTATGTTTCATTAGATTGAGATTGAAAATCTAAATGCTTGTTTAGTAGTTGAAATTTGTATTGGGTAGCTAGCGGATAAATCTCAAGTAATTTGAAATCACGTTTTAGGTCTGTTTTAAGGTAATTTTGGGTACTTGCGAGTATGTGCCTTTTGATATTGATCTTCCATACCTCATGTTGTATAGAATGCTGGTTCATTCTTGGTTTAAGCTGTTGACTTAGTTTAGGATGACTAGTGCTTGGTTTAGTTGCCCCAATCTCGTTTCGACTGCTTAGATCTTTGTAGATTGGTATAGAAGACTTAAGTATAGTAGTTAGGCCTTAGCTAGCAGTAACCTTCTTTTAATAAATATTATATCTATAATTGCTTTATTTACGACAAATAAAATACGTCGGTGACATCAAGTTTAGTCTGCAATTCGAGATTAGTCTTTGGGCTACGCTTATGGTTGTATTAATTTACTCAGTGTGGATGACATTCTACGATGACTTTCGACGACAGTTTGGTATGATCTTTCTCAGCACTAACTATTATATTTTCAGTGAGTATAGGAATTCAAGTTTTGGCCTCCTTTACTTGGATATTTTTTGTGAGAATCTGGATTTGAGGTCCGGCCTTTTCCCATAAATGCTTTAGGTGAGCATCCGAATTTGATGTAGAGTCTCTTCTCTTAGATACTCTTGGTGAGCATCTAGATTTAAGTTTATGGCCTTGATGGCCCTGTTCCTTCCATAGAGCATTCAATTTGAGGTCCAATCTCGATGCTCTCTATCACTTTTGATTTGGTATAAGATTCTGATTCGGCATTCTCAGATTTTAGATTCGTCAGTTCCTACTCTTTTCCGCTTTATCTGTTTTAGGTACTCGATGGGCTTATGAGAGTTCATTTAGATTTTTATTTTACATTGTGCATGTGTGTACCTTCTGGGCTTATTGGCCCCTAGTTCGGTGTAGTTAACTGTAGCTTCTCTAGCTTACTTTCTTCTCCTCTTGGGTGCATTACTTATTTACTTTACCTTACATTTTTTCTAAGGACCTCTATTCTAATTTATTAATTTTTTTCATATTGTCATTACTTTTTCTGTCAGTCTATGATGCCTATTAGGTACTTGTTCTTTTGGTACTCATACTATACTGTGTGTCTGTTTTCGTGTTGCAGGTCCGAGCACTAGTTACTAATGCTAATCTATCGAGCCTGCAATAATCTTATCTGGAGGTGAGGGTAAAGCACCTGACATTTTAGATGATTGGCATATCCTTCAGCATTTCATAGCCCGTTCTTTTTTTCATTTTAAGACTAGCCTAATATATTGTAGTTCCCTAGCACACACAAGTGTATGTGGTCTCATAAGTAATATATTGGCCCTAATTAAAGAGCCGGATTATCGAACTCAAAGGATTTAAATAAAATCAGCAACTTATCTTAGTTATTATGTTTACGGTGCTTTTGGTAAAAAGATTTGTGGAAACAAGTAAAAACATTGTAAAGAACGAATTTCCTCTAAACTAATCTAAATTTTACTGACAAGATATACATTAACGAGCAATTCCAGGGTTGTAGCTTTTATGACTCCGCTTAGTTCTAACAATATCTATCTATGTCTAGGTTCCTGATTGCTGATTCAGGGGTTTAAATTACCTGAATAGGGTAGCATGCCTCTACCGGCCTACCATTATTAACTGCCTAGCTACATCGTTGAGCGGGAATAGACAAACTAATAAAAATGCATGAAAGTTATCTTCCTGTATTATGAACCATGCGAGGTGTAAGGGTAGTTGTTATAGTTCTCCCTTACACGAATCAACCTAGTTTCCTAGTCGAACAAACTCCCTATACTACTACGTTGTATTCACTCCAACATCTCTCAAATCCATAGTGAACAATTAATGTATTTCCTAGTTGGCTAGACTCAGAAGTATATATAAAAATAGCATAGGAATTATCAAAAGAAGCCATTCATAGATGTTTAAAGTTAGGAACTACACATTGTCTATGGCTACAACCCTAGAATATGGAGACTTAGCCACTCATAATCATGAATTACACCATGAATGATATGGAAAATATTAAAACCCAAAGAATAAAGAATAAACTAACCAAAATACTTTGAGAAACAGGTTCTCCGTCGTCTCTCCTGAGTTTCTTGCGTAGAAACAGAATGTAAATCTATAGTCTATGATAGCATAATAATAAGAATCATGTAACTCGACTTTTTCGAATCGCGTCCTCAAGTCCGCGACGCGGACCCCTTGTATTTACTAAGTTTTTGCTTAATTTGCTGATTGAGTACTGTTGCACATCTTTTGTACAGGTCTGTAATGCGTACCCTACACATTTTTCAGCTTCGTGCCTTTTTCTGCATTTTTCAGCTTTCACAACTTTGTCCCAAGTCTGCCACGTGGAATTTGGTCTTCCTGCTGCTTCTACTGACTTTCATCTTTCGAATTTTGGATTGTGTTCTTCCTCCTAATCCGGGTTTAACTCCAGACTTTTCTTATTAAAGAAAAATCCTGCAAAAACACAACCAACGGTGCACTTGGCCCTATGTTAGCAAAATAAGAGAAAAACAAACTAAAACACCTAGCCTCTACGAATTTAGCCTCTAACTCATCTCTATTTATGGGTATCTTTGGCTAGTTAGGCGTATAAATACGCCTAAGATCATATATGTATATATTGGTTCACTTTTAGGATATGTATCTATATTGTAGCAGCTCTGTACTTGTGTCTTTTAGGTTCAGGGAGAGATCACTTTTTATTTTTTGTATATATTTTTTTTATTATTCCCGCTTATTTTCTCTATTGACCCTTAAACTTTTTTATTCTTGCTTAGTTTCTGCCTTAAACCCATTACTAGCAGTTTTGAGTTATGAGTTGGCTTACTTGATTATGGATTATAATAGATGCCATCATAACTCAAGAAATTGGACCATGAAAAGTTTGTATCATAGCTACAATGAATCAATACGGAGATGTACGTGATCTATCTTCAAGAGGCCAGGGATGTCACTAGAAAAATTCTCTATTTTGTATTATTTTGGGCAATATGTGCCTTATTAGCTTCATGAAGTCGTGCTTATTTTATTCTTTCATAGGGATGACTTATACGCACGGTATTACCAGTAGTGATGACCCACTAGGATCGATAGATAGAGCTCCGACTAAGGCTAGGGGCCAACCATGGGGTCAAAAGTAGGGGTGGAGCACCAACCCCGGATAAATATATAGTTTTAAAGCCTACATAAAAGCACTAGAACTCTCCTAATCTAATCCATCTTTAGAGGCTAGGATTGGCTTAGTCTCAATTGTACCTATTATGAATCTAGCTTTACATATGGCATTACTCAACTACTTACACCTTAGGAGTATACAACATGCCTCAGTCCCAGCTCCCATCATGCGAGCATTGCAAGGTTACCCTACATAGCCAGCTCCTGAGGCCCAACCACCCCCAACATATATTGTAAGCCAGCCAGTTATTCCCTAGGGGGTTATGATCTTACAAGAGCAGAAGATATTTGAGGTATTTTCGAGGTTGTCACCATCAATATTTTTTTAGAGCGACTGGATGGGTGCCCATGAGGTTTTTACTACATGTCATGAGCAGATCCACTCCCTGAGCCTTATGGAGTCAAGAGAAGTCAACTTCATCATTCACTAATTTCGTGGGCTACCTAGACAGTGTTGATTCTCCTACTTACAAACCACGTCAGTTGGGTCACCTCACGTATCTTAGGATGAGTTTTCCAAGGGTTTTATAGCCAGGTATATTCCCTGGAGCATCAAGAACTAACTCCAAATTTAGTTTAAAAGGTTAGAGTAGGGGCCATGATAGTATAAAAGTACGAGGTTAGATTTCACCAATTTTGACATCATGTTATCATGATACTACCCATAGAAGAGGAGAGAGACCACTATTTATGTATGGGTTGAGATTTCAAATGAGGATCGAGATAGACCATTTGATTTTAGTGGGTTGTTCATTTCTTGATATAGTTGAGCATACCTGCACCATGGAGCATATTCGTTATGAGTCCTAAGAGAGCAGCAACAAAAAGGCTTGACATTAAGGAATCTATAGCGGGTCCTAGAGTAAAGGTCAAGAATTTAATAACATTCCCTGCTCGAGGTTTCAGCAGGATAGATTTCATCTAGGCCAGTTCAGTTGTTCTATTTAGGTAGCTTTACATGCTTCAGAAAGTAGCCAACCTCAACAGGGTGGTTCTACTTCAAGCTAGAGCTCGAGGGTATTATATTCATATCTTACATATCATAGTCATATAATTATTGAGTATTTTGCATAAGGTTGTTACGATTATAATGAGCTTGTCCACCGATCTAAAGATTGTCCCCATTGAGCTACTACTGCATTAGCTTCTATTGTAACTAGACTATTGTCAGTAGTGCTACCCCCAGTTAGAGGTGGAGATCAAAGTTAGGGCGATGGAGGCAGAGACCAGGGACAAGCTCATGGCGGCAGTCATAAAGGTGCACGGTATGGTCGCTGGGAGGTAGGTCAATCTGTAAGAAAGATGGTCGCGATGGAGGCTGATAAGGCAATTTCTATGCTTTTCCAGTGAGGGTAAAGGCTGAAGTATCGGACGACATCATCACAGGTCTATTTTCTTATGCTTTCAGCAGACTGCTTCAACTTTATTTTGTCTTGGCTCTACCTATTCATATGTATCTATAAATTTTACTCCCAACTTAAGTGTGAGCTTTGAGCTATTAGCAGTATCGTTGCATGTTTCAACCATGATAGTTGATTTCTAAGTAGTGGATTAGGTTTGTGGATCATGTGTGGTGATTATACAAGGTTAGGACACCCTGGCGGATCTTATTTTGTTTGATATACTAGACTTTGATGTTTTTCTAACGGGCTATCTCCTCACCATGCAATTTTGTGTTTCTGTACCAAAATCGTTATATTATCCATACTTGTCATTCCCTAGTTTTATGGAAGGGTGCTTATAGTTACACACCAACAAAGATTATATCTTTTATGCAAGCTGAGCAATTGGTTGTCTCTGGGTGTTTAACTTATTTGACATATGTTTTGGGTGCAGTTTCAATGGTTCAAGAGTTTGTTGATGTACTTTCTATCGACCTACCTAGCCTATTCCTAGAGAAAGATACTGATTTTACTATACATTGAGAGCTAAGTACTAAGCCTTTTCAGTCCCACCTTATCAGGTGGCTCCTGTAGAGCTCCGGGAGCTCAGTGTTCTACTTGAGGATATTTCGGGTAAGGGATTTATTTGTCCAAGTTTATCACCTTGGAATGCTTCCATCTTATTTGTTAAAAAGAAGGACGGGATCATGAAGATGTGCATTGATTATAAATAGATAAACAAGGTGATGTGTCAGAACTATTATCATATGCCCCATATTCATGACATCTTTAATCAGCTATAGGGTGCCATAGTATTTTCTGGACTGATATCAGATTCGACTACAGGAGAAAGACATCTGTAAAACTATTTTTTGAACTATCTACAGTCATTATGAGTTCTTTGTGATATCTTAAGAGTTGACTAATGTCTTTGCCACCTTCATGGTTTTCACAACCCGAGTATTCAGATCCTATCTTGACTCCTTTACTATAGTCTTTACTAATGATATTCTGATATAATTGCAAAGTAAAGAAGAGCATGTGTAGCATTTGAGGATTGTGCTCTAGACTTTGAGAGATCAGCGACTTTAAATCAAATTCTCAAAGTGCGAATTTTGATTGGAGCCATTGGCATTTCTAGGACAATAAAGGTGATGATCCTATTTGTGAGTGTTTTTACATCAAGAAAAGTAAAGGCTATGATCCCATTTGTGCATGTTTTTACAATATTGACAAACCTTGTTGATAATTGAGTACTCAATCGTCTATGATTAAAATCTGGTCACTACTCTTTTTATTTAAATTGCTTCTTAATGTTTATTTATACAAAAAAATTACAAATAAAAGTGTTTGTATCAGTGTGGCATAAATCGGACCAAAAAATAACATATATGGACTCATGCTTGATTAATCTTTTAACCAAACTAAATATTGGCTCCATACTAATTAATTGCTCCTATTTAATTTGGAAAATAATTTAACAAAATTTATTAATTTATGATCTTAAATTAAATATATGTCAAATTATTTGACTCAAATGTAGAAAAATATTTTTAAGTCTTGTGGTAACATATCATGTGGAAAGTTTGATTTTAAAAGTTATAAAAAAAGCAAGAGAAAGAAAGAGATTTTTTTTTAAATCAACTAAAAAAAATATAAACAAATTAAAATGAATAAATATTATATTTTAAATTTAAATTTATATTTAATTATATAAATAAAAATATAATAATAATCAAATATATTTATTGAGCCGAAACAACGTTTGGATTGCATTTACTAGTTTATGTTGGTGGGAGTATATTGCAGTTTGGAGGGACACTAATTACACCTGATGAAGTTGGTGACATGCACCACATTATTTTCATTTGATTTTGACGGAAACCTGCCTTGACTCTATCTCTTTCAAGAAAAAGAAGAAGATCAATTAAATTAACTACTAGAATATTCATATCTTATGTGGTCACTTGAACACAACCAAATCCTCTCACATTATTATTATTATTATTATAATATCATTATTATTCCAAATTTCAATTGGTGTAATCACTTTCTTTGTAAAGTTGGAAATGGAGCCGCACTGCATTTATATTTGTCAAAAATATCCTTGATGTTAACATATTGACTCGTATTTGTTATTGTATTTGTTATTATTTTTAAAATTCTTCAAAAATAAATTTATTAACTATTTATTCATTATATTGTCTAATATGATTGGTCCAAATTTATATTTTTTTCAAATAAATAATAAAAATCATATATGATTCATATTTTAACCTGATACGCTTGAAAATAATATTAAAAAGCTTATTAATTTTCTAATATCTTTCTATTAACCTATATTAAATTAACCCTCGATTTATTAATCCAACTCATAACTTGGGATCCAACTAAAATGCATACTCGCCCTGCTCATTTTTTAAAAATTATTATTATTTTTTATTAATATAAAATTTTCTATTAGTTATGTAATTGCCTTGATCATTCCTTCTTTTAATTCCTTTTTAATATCTTATTTTTAATTAGGAATTAAGGATTCAAACTTGAAATAAACTTTCTTGTTCATATTCTTTTAAACTTTATTATTATTATTATTATTATATGGTGGGAGGAAGATGTAAATATGAAAAAAAATATTATTTTCATTCTTTTAATTTTTGAAATTTGGATATACACAAAAAGAAAATATTATTCATCTTCTATTCAACTAATTATTTCTATATAAATATCATCATTATTTTTGTCCTTGTTTTCCCTTGTTTAAGTTGGAAAAATAATTAAAGTGAAGGACAACATCCAAGAAGAAGAAAAAAGTGGAAGAGATGGGGTGGAGGAGGGGGGTTGGGGGAAATGAGAGTAGAAAATAAAGAACTAACCCCCTTCCCCCTTCGCCCAACACACACCTTTTTTTTTTCTCTAATTTTTCATTTATTATAGAATCTAAAATCAGACCTATCATATGAGACCATATACTAAGTAATTTCAAATTATTTTAAATATTCCTTAAACTATGAGATTTGTTACAATGTTGTCCACCATCTATCTCATGAGTGTGAGTTATAGGGGTATTCTTGGATCAAAAAGTTGATGTCAGAGGTATTCGGAGACCAAAAGGTGGATGGAGGATGCTTTTGTACCAATTCAAATAGTTCAGGGCATTTAAGCCTTCTTTGATTAATTTACAATAAATATTGTTATGGTTTATTTACATAAATAATAGTAAAAAAAAATCATAGAAAATATACAATAAATGTACAATGTTATAGTTTGCTAAAAGTCATAAATAAATTATTTATATATAATTTATACATCGAATATACATTATGATATAGTCTATACATAAAATATATATTGACTATATATAAGTATACATCGAATGACCGTCTTTTGATAACAATGACCACATGATCATTTAATGTAATTATCTCTTTAAAAAATAAGTAATAGCTCAAATTCAAATTTTAATTTTAATTTTTTCCATAATTTATTTAATTAATGCTTAGTAAAACTTTTAACAAAAACGAAGGAGGTCAACTTTAACAAATCAACACAATTCTTGAATGGGTTGAATTGAGCATATCAAAATGAACAAATCATTAAGCCGCATAATTTTATGAATTGAATGGGTCATATTTTTGTGGATTAATTTTGCACTCTTAAAACTTTTGTAATAACACATGGGTAAGAGTTTAACTTCTAAATTTAAGTTATATGTGTTACGTAAATCTTGTAAATGTTATTTATTACTATATAAGAAAAGTGAATAAGTAGGTAGTTCTTTGTCAACATGTTGTTTGAGCTGTCTGTTTTTATCCCTTTATCATATAGGGTTCATAAAAATATTTTTTGAATTTTTTAATTTAATCTTTTTAGGCCAACTGCTTATTGGCATGTTTGCTGCTTACTTATATTCCTTCGGCTACTTCAAGTATGATTTTACAATATTAACCTTAATAAATTATATTTTCAGTTGTTTCAACTGTGATTTTACTATATCATCCTAATCAATTACTTTAAGTCGTGTAAATAATAGAATCGGGATAAAACAAACACAAATCATAAACTAAGTCTTTCTTTTTAAATTGAACAAATAAAATTAAATAATTATTTTAATATTTTTTGATAATTATATTTGTGTCAAAAAGTAAGTATTTGTTAAAAATATATATAACTTAAATAAATAAAAAAACTTTATATATATTACTTGAAATAATATAAATAATACTATAAGTCATAATAATTGCTAATTTAAAATTTTATTTCTTAAAATTTCATCAGTGCCATATAAATTGTGACAGAGAGAGTAATATAAGATCTAGAGAATATAAGTCTAATAATTAATAATTTAAAAAATCTATCAACATCATAAATAGAAATAAAATATAACATATGTTGGACCCCATGCAAATACAACCGCTTGTAACTAGTTTATAAATAAGCCTCGTAAAAGCATATAATCAAATCAAATAAAGTTATTAATAGAGTAGATAACAATGACTAAATAATATTTATTCTTTTATTTTTATATAATATATTCAGAAGATTTTTAACTTAAACTTTTAATATGTAAAACTATCGTATCATCCAACAAGGGAAATTACCTTTTTGAAAAAGTAGGCAGATAATCTCGATTCATAATTAATCTATATCTTGCAGAATCGAAAGAGACCTTACTTTCGTTTTAAAATGAGGTATATTTGAAAGGTAAATGCTTTTGGCCTAAAAAGTTTTCTGCCAGACTGCCACTTGGTTATTTTTGTTTGCTTCAAATATGTTTTTAGTCAAAATTTCCGCATTTTTGTTTTGAAAAAACAGTCACGCTCTATGTTCTATTCTTGTTCAAGTTAATTTTGAGAACTAAATAATTGAAACTCCCTAACAAATTGCCATTTCATCACATAAATATTTAGGGAAAAAGTTAATTCTCTTCTAATAATATGATGTACATTAGAAATTCATGTAGTTTGTTGAGCAAGCGATATCCCAAAGTGTAGCTTATACTTTTTTCGTAGCTTATTGAGCAAGCTCTATCCCAAAGTATAACTTGTACTCTTTTCTTAGCTTATTGAGAAAGCTCTATCATAAAGTGTAGCCTACACCCTTTCCTTTGGCTATATATATAGCCTTATTCCTTTGTAACATTAACATATGAATATTTTAAAAAAGAAAATTTAAGTTCCCTCTCTCTCTCTATCCTTCCTACTATTTTCTCTTCTCCTTACTTTTCTTACTTAGTTAATTTGTGTTAATTATTAATTTATTTTATAACACATTACCAATATAAGACTCTATCATTTGTAGGTAAAAAGGGTATTATGAAAATGTCTAATATTTCTAAACTTGAATTTGTTGCCCTGAATATCGGGCAAAGGCTACTCATCATAGGTACTAGATGTTGAAATCCGCCTAGATGCGATGGGTCTCGTAGACACCATCAAAGATAATAACCAAATATCTAGCCAAGATTGTGCCAAAGCTATAACATTTTTTCACCACCATCTTGACGAGGGATTGAAAATGTAATACCTTCTTCTAAAAGATACCCTTATACTGTGAAACAATCTAAAGGACAAAACTGACCACCTGAAGTTGGTCATCCCTCCACAAGCGCATCATGGTTAGTTTAAATTTGAGATTGTTAGACTTTAAAAGTATAATTGAACATAATTCTTCCATGTAGAGAATTATATCATAGTTAAATTTATATGGAGAAGATGTCACTGAACATGCTAAGTTTGACAAAACATGCTCCACATTTTCTCCCCCAAATATGCTCTTGTAGTAGCAATCAGGAAATGGGCTTTAGGAAATATTCCGAATTACTTTCGGATATTCTTATTGCTGAACAACATAATGACCTATTGATGAAATATCATCAAAGTCAGCCCGTTGGTTCTATATCATTGAAGTGAATCAGGCAAATTATGATTTTGTTTAGTCCCAAGCATTGAATTTCAAATACTATCATGAATGGGATATGAGACTTCTTGTGAGGGCACTTGTATTACACTGTTGATTCTAGGCTATTTTAGTGATTGTTTCCTATCTGTGATTACCTTGCTTGTCATAGTTGCATTGTTATATGTATTGATCCGCATGGTTTATTTGATGACTATTTGATATGTATTGATGAGTAGAGTGTGTATTTGTGCTTGACTTAGAGATGAAGCGTTCCATTAGATTGAGGTCTCTGTGTTGCTATACTACTTATGTAGATTGAGTCTGTTGCTTGAGGACAAACACTAATTTTAAGTTGAAGGTATTGATATGCTATCAAAATACAACACTTTTGATGCTTAAAACTTAGAATTTTGTGTGTTCTCAAAGCGATGTTAGTGCACTTGATGTTTTTTTATATTTGTTTTTCAATATTATAGGATTTGGTATGATTTTGGGTAATGTGTTACAAATGCGAGTTTTTGAGGAACTATGAAGCACTCTACAGGCCGTGATATTTTCACGAGCCATAGAGGCGTTTCGTCGTTGAGATCCAGTGAAGGGCCTATTTTCTAAAGTCGCATCCACGAACTGTCAGACAAGCCGTAGAATATTGTACGAGTTTAGTTTCGTAGCTTGAGGATCAGATTTTGCCAAGTTTTTTGAAAGCTGTGAGTCGAAACACTATACGGACTATAAGTCTGAATATGACTGGTAGAAAGGTCTCGTAAATGTGACATTAATTTTTAAAGAAGGAAAAGTACGAAGCCCAGGTACGGGCCGTGGAACTTTGTATGGCCATAACCCAGATCGTAAATTCTGCCGAATTCAGTTGTCCTAGTTTGTTTCAGACTTGTATTGTACTTATTATAAATAGATGTTTTTTATGTATTTTTGACAGAGAGACGCACGAGATAACTGAGAAACAATTTTGTGACTTTATACTTTATAATTTTTACATCAAAAATATTACTTTGTGATTTCTAGTGAAGAATTTAAAATTTTTTGTTCTTAACTTTATCATTGTAAGTACTTGATTATGTTATTCTATATCACGATTCTTTCATCTACAATGATTATGCATAGCTAGATTCACAGCTAGGGTTGTGGGAACCATGAAGAACTAACAAGGTAAAATTGGATAACTCACAATTCTTGGAAACTGTGCATGCATGAATTAATTAATTTTCTTCATTTTAATCGTTTTTTAATGGTGGCCAACGTTAAAACTTGCCTAGTTGTTACTGACTGGATCAAGGTAGTAACAAAAAAAGATTAATTAACAAGATTTGATGTGATCCCTCTTATTCGATATGATCCCTTTTGTCTAATCAATCGATCGAACTGGATCGGAGGGGGGGTTGTATTGGAACAATAGGTAAAGGTTCGTAATGTCACACTATGGGAATGGATCAAATCACTTAGTGAAATTTACCTTTCTCCTAGATCAAAGGATTTGATAAACTTAACTTACCGTTCTGCATACTACATACTAGAAAAGAATACAAGTATCTGGTAATACCATGTTAGGAATTCATGGGGAACGTAATACCCTAGTTACTTTTCTCACTTGTTCCACAACAGTTATTCTAGCTTAGGTTTACTTTCTTACAATTAGAAATTCCCCCTTTGAGGAGATAAGTAGGTTAATTCATTCGACTTGCTTGCAA
Source organism: Solanum clarkiae (assembly GCA_011800125.2). Lineage (NCBI taxonomy): Eukaryota > Viridiplantae > Streptophyta > Magnoliopsida > Solanales > Solanaceae > Solanum > Solanum clarkiae. The sequence goes on from JAABOM020018621.1 coordinate 14,007, forward strand.
TTACTCGGAGTCTGACCATATTTTCTATCGATTTCGATCCTAATCTTGGTTAGGTTATACATCTTGACAATGACCACTTAGACCATCAAAAAGGATATGTAGCTTGGGCGACATCAGACTCATAACATCGTTCCACACTTAGCCATTTTCACTTTTTTCTTGGCCTACTAAAAACAATGTTCGTTCTCAAACATGAAATAAGGGACATACCAGAAGGCTCGAATAACTGAGAGTATCGAGCACGCATATTTAGCTCTATCTCCCATGTAACTTCACTGTCGAGCCTATGGCTCCACTGAACCTTTACTAAAACGATCTCCCTACTCCTCAACTTCATCACCTTCTTGTTTAAAATGGCTGCCAGCTGCTCCTCATAAGTCAATTCAGCGCTCACCTCAACTAAATTCATGGAAATCACATGAGACTCGTTCCGAATATAACACCGCAACATCAAAATCTGGAATACAGGATGGACTGAAGATAGGTTGGTTGGCAAGGCAAGTCTATAAGCCACCTCTCCCATTTTATCAAGAATCTCAAAAGGACCAATGAACCTCGAACTAAGCTTTCCCCTTTTCTTGAATCTCATAATACCCTTCAAAAGTGAGACTTTCAACCAAAGCATATCACAAATCGTGAACTCTAAAGGTCGAACCCACCCATCATCATAGCTCTTTCGGCGACTCTGGACTGTCACCAATCTACTCTGAATCAATCATGTTCAGCACTGTTATTGTGTCAAATCAACCTAGGGTGATCTATATCTCCAGCCATACAAGGCCTCAAAAGAGCAATTTGAATGCTGGAATGATAATTGTTATTGTAGGAAAACTCCATTAAGGCCAAATGCTGGTCCCATCTAACTTAAAAATCAATAACACAGGCTCGAAGTATATCTTTAAGTACCTGAATAGTCCTCTAGGACTGACCATCAGTCTAGGGGTAAAAAGTTGTACTCAAATCCAAACAGGTACCCAAATCATGATGTAAGGCCCTCCCAAAGTGTGAAGTAAATGATGGGCCTCGATCTGATACAATAAATAATGGGACCCCGTGAAGACGCACAATCTGATTAATGTAAAGCTATGCCAGCTTCTCAGCTATATACTTTACTTTAATTGGAATAAAGTGCGCGGACTTGGTCAACTGATCCACCACTATCCAAAAATTTTGATAAAAAGAAGGTTTTGGATTGAGTTTCATGGATGAGACTAATCCATGAATAAAACCCTACATACCTCAAGTAGAATACTTAGAATTAAAGAAGAAAATTAGAAATATTTAATCAAACCTGGTAACTTTAACTTCAATGGAATCCTTAAATTAGAGAGAGAAATATTGAGAACCTTTGAGAGAAATTTGGGAGTTAAAAGTTTTGAATGATTTAGGAATATGATTTTATAGAGGTTAGAACGGTTAAATTAGTTAGGGTAACCAACACAACGTAGATTAGGACTTAGACGGATTGAAAATGTCAAAAACATCCTTCATTAAAAACTATCGGAGCCATCCACGAAACTCCCTACGACAGATCGTGGATACACCTACAATTCGTACCTTAGCTCGTGGAACTAGGTGTCACAAAAGTTGAACTATTAAATTGCAGCTTCCAAGTCATGAACATCTACCATAACCCATCACTCTACTTATTACGGGCTGTAATCTTTTCTGTAGATCGACTCCAGAATTAGAAAAATTTTGGATTCCTCATGGCCTCTTCCTATGAGATCTCTTGACAGGTCGTGGTTCCTCATATGGTCCGCTTGGTATCACGTAAATAAACTCTCAGAAATTCCTCAAATTTTAGTTTTTACTGTGCACTTTCCACGAATGCACCTATGACCCGTGGTTACTTCTACGGGTCGTAGAGTGGCTCATAGGATTAGACCTTCAGCAAAATCTCAAACTTTCAGTTTTTCAAGCCCAAATACATGAGGGGTGTTACACTTTAAATACTTCGGAATTGATTTTAATATGTATATATAACTTAAAAGTATCGATACTCAATTGGTAAGGAAGTTTTTAACTTAACTTCGCACTAGACTGTTCTTGTGACCTTAAATTATCTCTAAATCTATTCTCATACTAAGAAATTGAATTTAACACATATGCTCAATTAAGAATCATCGATTACAATCTTATAGAATATGAAGGATGGCTCTATCTTAGATTAAAAAAATCAGGGTGTTACAAAAGAGTCAACAAATAATGGCCCAAATATTCAGATTATATTAAAATCAATCCCTTGAACACTTTCATGATCATCTCTTCTGAATTAGGGTTTTCCCCACGATTAATACCCTGATCCAAATCTTTCCTTAAGAGAGTTCTCCTAGATTCTATGGTCTAGAAATCAAATTATAAGTTAGAGGAATGATTAACTTACCTATATCAAGAACACATGTGAAAAACTGAAGAAAAACAAGCCTATATCACTTTTGGTTTCTCAAGCAAAAAAGTGGGAGAAATAAAAATAGTTTTACGTTTTTTTTTTTTTTACTTAAACTCACGCTTGTCTCACCATGGAAGCTACTTATCCCGCCATGGCAGCTCCACCATAGTGGAAATCATCCCATTGTGGCGGGATGCGTGCAGAAAAGCCTCAAAATTTATGTTCCAAACCTTCATTTCGCAACACACCCCCAAAGCATGATGTTCCAAAATCAATTCTTTGATTTTGAAAGTTCTACTTTCTCGAATTCGATTCCGTAAAGGCATATAGGCTCCTGACTATCAACTAAAAAAAATCAAACTTATAATCCAGCCCAATTTATTACCAAATTACCCCAAACCTCACCTGGTTCAAATTCCATCCAAGTCTGGTCTATGCACAAAATTTTCAAATTACTTCATTAATCTATCATGATAGGGACAAGTTGTTATATTATTATAATAAAAACAAAGCTTTTGATATAGTTTTATACCAATTACAACACTAGATGGGAAGTGATGAATTAAACACCTGATAAAAAATTATTTCTGCATTATTAATCTATTTACTACTAATCCCTATATTCCTAGTCACTATGTTGTTAATCCCTATATCATTAATCTTTGCACTAAACACCCCCAAGTACTATGGTACCTAAAATGCCGAATAAAGAATAAAATAATAATGGAACCTTATTGGTAAAAGTCTTTCGAAAATTCACAATCAAATAATGATGAAAAAGAATAATAAAGTAGCAAAACTGGAAACTTCATTTAAGCATAAAGAGATTAGTTATAGTGAGGAATATCTTAGGAAGTACAAGGATTGAAGAAAAGTTGTCCTTGCAACCGAGAAAAGGAATCGTACAACGTAAACAATTTTGGTTGAAACAAAATACATATGCACTTGTTCCATGTAATCTTTTAATTAGTTTGTCAAATTAAAATAATGTTTGTTGTACATGTCATCTCCCATATTCAGCAGTAACTGCCAGTATAATACCATAATTCTGTTTTAAGATAAATTTTCAGACTTACATATGTATAATTTTATTTAGGGCGGGTTCAGTACAAAGCAAAATGTTTTCTTAGAAAAATATTTTTTAGCAAAAGAAGTGGATTTCTTACTTATTTTCTTATGTTCAGTAAATAAGTAAATAATATTATTTTAAAAATAATTTATTTATAATTCAAACAAATATTATATGAGAGGTGAGGTTGGGGGAAAATACAATTGTGCAAAGGTGGGATGAAAATGAAGTGTGTTCGAGGATGGGAAGACATATGAATCAATGTGAAATATCACAAAGAGGACTTGTTTTTTCCTGCTTTCACTAGGAGCTAAGTCATTTTCCGCATTTTAAAAAAATTACTACTATTTTTCTAAAAATATTGACTAATTAAATATAAAATAATTAGAAAACATATTCGATTTCTTAACTCCACGTCAAGGACCGAGTGAGTATAATAGCTTTTTTTAATTTTTCCATCTGGTGTTCGGTGCCTACAATGGAGCCCAATTATATCTGGATTTGTGTCGCATAGGCCGCATTTGGGGGGAAACACTCTCTACCAAAGATTTTTTCATTCCCAAAATTTGAATTCGAGACCTTTAGTTAAGCGAGGAGCAACCCCTCCGCTGCACCATATCTTTTGATGGTGATTATAGTAGTTAATATGTAGCCTTTGATTCCTCAAGGAAATAAAATAATATTGGCATAGTAAGTGGAGTAAAAAGAGTCATCCATCATAGTTAAACATGTGTCACTAATTGTAATGCTACTAGTGATATATTTCTAGCTAGGAATAAAGTTAGGTATTTGTTTCCACTATGTATTTGTTTCCACTACTCTTTTTTTTTTTTTTTTGAAGAAGCGCAGAAATTTCACATTTAGATAGCAGCAAATTTTGTCCTTATATTATATTCAACTCAAATCGTACCGTACTTATTGAGACCATATTCATTCATTGTAAAGAAGCCTTCCACTTATGTAGCAGGAGTCAAATCCATTTTACTACCCACCTACCCCACCCACCCATTTACTTTAAAATTAAGCTCAGTTTAATTTTGAACAATAAATAATCTAGCAAAATCATTGACTCGTTACCCCAATTATCTATTATTATAGGGCAAGTCTTTAAAAATTGGATAGTAATTTTTTTTTCCTTTTTTTTAAAAAAAAAATTCAATAGGTATTTGATCTTGCAAGCCTTGTATACTTCTACATTCAATTGTCGCCAAACTATTGCTCAT
>JAABOM020018651.1:0-57296 GCA_011800125.2 Solanum clarkiae
TATTCAGTAGATATCAATAGGCAGTAGATATAGTAAGGAACCAGCAAGCAAGATGGCAGAAAACAGGAGAGAAACAATGAAGCTGGCTGGAACAAGAAAGTAAATAAGAAAGAAAGGAGAAAATTGACAGGATGAGGATTTAAACAAGAAAGAAAGGAGAAAATAGAGGATATCACCTGAGATATTACTCTGATTCGACGGGAACAAAATAGCCTGTAATATCACTGGAGCCGATCAATTTCGTAGCCTTTTGCAGACGAAATTCACTGCTTCTTCTTTGTTTATTGATTGATTGTGCTGTGATCTTCTTTTTTTGCTTTGTTTAGGCAGAGATGATGCCGGAAATACGTCGGGAAACCGTGGAAAAATGCGATGATGAAAAAGCGCAATCGAAAATTCTCTCCAGTTTCCCACTCTGTTTTCCCGAAAAACTTACCGTCGGATGATGAAATACCGACGATCGACGTATTTATTTGTACAATAGATCTGATAAAGGAACCAACATTGGGAGTTATGAACACTGTTTTATTCGGGATGGTGATTGATTATTCGCCGAAGAAGGTATCGGTGTATCTTTCTAGCGACGGTGGTTTGGTTTCAACGCTGTCTAGAGTTTTTCTTCCCGCTATAATTTCACTATTTTAAGAGACGTGACCTTAGAGATCATGGACTTCTCTGCATCAATTGAAGCACTCTTTCCTAACAATACGATGCATATAGTAAAAAATAATTAACTTACTAATTCTCATTAAAAATAGAATATTAGGAAAAATTATTTTTCGCTACGAGTCTTCTAAAATCTGGATTATACCTATTCCCCATTCAATATTTCCCTCTGATCGTGAATATAATGTCCAATTTTTGAAACACACACGAATTTTGTGATATATAGAAATTATGATTATGGGGCATTTTGAAGCACATGAGGGTTGTTTCAATATCTCCCCCTTGTCAAAGAAATATGCATATGAGAAGTAATTATGAAGATTCTAGCTCGACATGAATACAACAAATACACTTAAATATCATTTTCAAGAAGTCTCAACATGAATGTAGAAAATCACCATAAAATTTTTACCATAAACATGAATGCAAGGAAAATGACATAAGGGCTGAAACTTAAGACTTGAAATCATAGATGGGACTTAAGCTATTACCTTCGGATTGAGTAGAGTGAAAGAGATATGGTAACCGCTTTTTCATATCCACCTTGCCTTCCCATGTAGAACATTCAACATGTTAATTCCTCCAAAGGACCTAGATGGATGCTACCTCTTTGTTTCTCAACCTTTTCTATTGCCTATCAAATATCTCTACCAGGACCTTCTCATAGGTCAAATTATCTTCCACAACACCCACAACCTGTAAGGGCATTATAGCACTTGGATCACCCACACACTTTCTCAACGTAGACACATAGAAGATCGGATGAACCCATATTCATCTCCGTAGGCAACTCCAATTCATAAGCAACCTTACCAACCTTCCTCAAAATTCTATAAGGTCCCACAAACCTTGGGTAAATTTCCTTTTCTTGCCAAACCAGACCACACCTTTCATGGGTGAGACCTTTATGTAAACCCAATCATCAACCTTAAACTCATAGTCTCTTCTCCTCACATTGGAGTAGGACTTTTGTCTACTTTCAGCTGTCTTGAACCTCTCCCTTATCAACTTTAACTTTTCCACGGCCTCCATAACAATATACATGACTAACAAAGCCATCTCCACCACATCAAACAACCCAACCGCAGATCTATAATGCTACCATATAATGTTTCAAAGGGGGATATACCAATGCTAGAGTTGTAGTTATTGTTGTAACCAAACTTAATAAGTTGATGATGTTCATTCCAACTACCCTTGAACTCCAAAACAAAAGCTATAAGCATATCCTCAAGAGTTTGAAAGTACATTCGGTTTGGCCAACTATTTGAGGATAAAAAGCCTTGCTAAGCTAGACCTTAGTACCAAGACCCTTTTGTAAGGATCTCCAAAATTAGGAAGTGAATTGAGCATCACTTTCCGAAATTATAGACAAGGGTACCCCATGCAATCTAATAAATTCATGAGTATACAACTAGGCATGATTTTCGGCACCATAGGTGGTTTTGATCGGTTGAAAGCAACCAACTTCGTCATCCTATCAATAATAACCCAAATAGAATCAAAGTGTTTCCTTGTCTTAGGCAACTCAACCACAAAATCCATGTTGACCTCTTCCCATTTTCAAGTAGGAATTTCTATCTGTTGGGCTATGCCACCCGATCTTTGATGTTTGGCTTTCACTTGTTGACAATTGTGACAACCGTGTATAAAGATAGCAATATCTCTCTTCATACCACCCCACTAATGCACCTCTCTCAAGTCTCTACATATATTTGTTGAACTGGGGTGAATATATTAAGATGAATTATGGGCCTCCATCATAATCAACTCTTTCAAGTCATAAACATTAGGCCACATAACCTACCTTGGTACCTAAGGTCACCATCTCCCCCTATGGAGAAATCTCCACTTTACCATCCTTCACCAAGGCCTTCAACTCTAGCAAGGTGGGGTCAAGGGTCTACGCCTATTTTTTAGGATCCACCTTAATGCATCATCCGACACCACATGCCCTAGAAAAACAACCTCTTTTGATGAAAATTCACAATTTTGATATTTAGGAAACAACCTCTCATCCCTCAAGATTTGCAACGCCATCCTAAATGTATTCATGTGCTCCTCTTTACTCTGGGAATAAATCAATATATCATCAATAAAGACCACCTAAAATATGTCAAGGTAGGTTTTCAAGACATTATTCATGAGATCCATAAATATAGCCGGTGCATTAGTCAACCCAAAAGATATAACCACAAATTCAAAATGCCTATCCTGCACCTTAGAATCTTGGGTTAGATAACCCATCATTATCAAATGTCTTGTTAGGAGCATTGGAAGACCCTTGGCCTTGGAACTTGTGGCTTTTGAAATGGTATGGTTGACAAGGGAGAGGTTGACGATGGCCTAAAGTAGACAAAAGACCTACTCCGATATGAGGAGAAGAGATCTTGAGTTTAATGTTGATGATTGTGTTTACTTAAAAGTCTCACCGTGAAAGGTCTGGTCTGGTTTGGCAAGAAAGGGAAATTGAGCCTAAGGTTTGTTGGACCTTACAGAATTTTTAGGAGGGTTTGTATGGTTGCTTATGAACTAGAGTTGCCTGTGGAGATGAATATGGTTCATCCGATCTTCCATGTGTCTATGTTGAGGTAGTGTATGGGTGACCCAAGTTCTATAGTACCCTTAGAGGTTATGGGTGTTGTGGAAGATAATTTGACCTATGAGGAGTTCGTGGTGGAGATATTGCATAGACAAGTGAAGAGGTTGAGAAACAAAGAGGTAGCATCTGTCAAGGTCCTTTGAAGGAATAAACAAATTGAAAGTACGACATGGGAAACCGAGGCAGACATGAAAAAGTGATACCTATATATATTCCACTTTACTGAAGCTGAAGGTAATAACTCAAGTCCCATTTATGATGTCAAGTCTCAAGTTTCAGTCGTCATTTAATTTTTCATGCATTCATGCTTATGGTAACAAGTTTATGGTGATTTTGATATTCATGTTGAGACTTTTTGAAAATTATGTTTAAGTGCATTTGTTGCATTCATGTCGGGCTAGAATCTTCATAATTACATCTTATACACACGTTTCTTAGACATTCAGACACCAATATTCCAAAGTGGGAGATATTGAAGCACCCACGATGTGCTTCAAAATATCCTATAATCGCAATTTCCATATATATCAAAATTCATGTGTGATTTCAAAAATCTGACTTCATATTCTCGATCAGGGGGAAAATTGAGTGGGAAATAAATGTAATCCAGATTTTAGAAGACCTGTAGTGAAAAATAATTTTCTCTAATTTTGTATTTCTAGTGTCTATCTGCGCACAGGCTGCGATGCGTGTGGGGCATGGACTAGTGTTTTTTGAACTCTGCATCTGGTCCTCGTCACGTTTGGGGCATGAACCAGTGTAAAACTTTCCTTAGTTTTTCTATTTTGTCCAAGGGCATTTGGGTAATAGCCCCATGCCCAATTAAATGTGAAATCTCCCATACTTAGCCATTTTTCAACTTTATAGTTCACAAAACCCTCTCTAAAACCTCTTATCAAATATCATATTCAAATTCAAGGATTTCAAGCTAAATTTGGGAATGCAAGAACTCATCTCAAGCTTCAAGTCTCCTTCAAGTTTACTCCAAGGAATTCAAGGTTTAAGGTATGCGGGTCTGCATCCATTGTGCCTTTCACTCATGGAGCCCAACCTTCTCTTTTTGTGAAAAATGCATGATTCAAGTCGTATTACCCATGGCTATCTCTTATTATGAATAACGAACATAAATTGGGTTAGGGTTTTATCAAGTATCGATTAACTACAAATTAATATCTATTTCAAGCTTATTCCATGAATTAGTTTTGCCTATTTACACTATACACAATTTCAGCTATGAAACTATGAAATGTTATGAGCTTTTGTGATGTATTTCAAGATACCCTAAATGAGAATATTACTACAATATTAGTGGGTTGATTTGCATTGATGTTTACTCAACTTGTTTTACTCTTGAATTGCATGATTTTGAACAAGTATCATGAACCCAAACACGTGTTTGACAAAATTACATGACAAGAATTCTCAAGTCTTGATGAACAATTACATTATTTACAAGTCAAATGACTTCATGATAATTAAGAGCGTTCAATCATGTATTGAATTCATGAAAAATATATATGATTTTGCAACTATCAAGTTGTGACCTATTTCAAGATTTTACCTCAAGTGAGCCATTCATGTTAAAGTAAGGGATCATGTATGATTACCATCTGCTCTCATGTTCAAGTTAGGCTCACTATTAGAGGTCAAGCATGGTTATGAGCTACTCATGACAAGTTATCATGTCTCTTACTAGTTATTTGTGTTATGATTAAAGTATGCTTATTTCAAGTATTCCGTGGGATTTGACTTAGCACCGATTAAAGCTTAAGATGGGCTCGAATCAAGTTGTCCTTATATAAATTCTTGAGTCTATAAACTATGTGCCGCCATAGGATTATATATTATTCCTTTCCAACAATAGTCGATCCATCTAGTTCATGAAAACTTATTTGGTTTACCTAAGAAAGTAGATCACATGTAGCTGGTGGTGTCATGACCGGTCACCCGAACTGAGGGGGTGTCATGCCTTGGAGTCCAAGTTGTAGCTGCTTGGTCCATGTCGGTTGAGGTCTCTTCCCACATATGTATGATATATTATGCAAGTTGAATGTTTTACAAGCATGTTTTATTATAAGAATTAATCATGCATATCATATTGAGATTATATATTCATTGATTATGATTATACATTTTGAAGATATTGGCTTATGTCTTTGTTACATTACACCCTGCATACTTAGTATATTTAGGCGTACTAATGCATACTCTATGCCTACATGATATTACTATGTAGGACTGAATCACCTTTTGATCATCCTCCTCCATGACCCAAGCCTAGGGCCTAGACGTGACACAGCAAATGAGAAGTCCGAAGACAACCCAAACAAGCTTCTTGGGTATAACATGCACATATCCTTGGTTCTGGAAGCAAAATTAAGAAATAATAAGAGTCAATAATAAAAAGGGAAAATGGGACCAAGGGAAGTTCTTGATAATCATTAAAGCATGAAAAGAGTCAAGCTCATAGTATATACAAAACATAATGTCCAACAACACCTCTAACTTAGAATAGAGCGAGACCCAAGATACTTCTTGGGCTCAAACTCATGACAACAAGTGTCCAACATAAAGAAGTCTCAACATAGCAAGAGTAACTTAGATATTGTCCTCAGAGTTAAGGACTTACCAAAGCTTTCTTCGAAGTACCAAACTAGCCACGTGGAGGAGGATGATCAAAAAGACTACAGTCCCTGCATGGTAATATCATGTAGGCATAGAGCATGCATTAGTATGTTTGAATGAACTAAGTATACGAGGGAAATGCAACAAATACATAAGCTAATATATTCAAAATACATAATCATAATGAATGGATATATAATTACAATATGACATGCATGCTCAATGCTTGTAATAAAACATGCTTGTAAAACATTCAGCTTGAATATTACATCATACAAATGTGGGAAGTGACCTCAATCGACCCAGATCAAGCAGCTAGAACTTAGACTCCAAGGCATGACACCCTCTCGATTCACGTGACTTGGTATGATACCCCCAAGTGAGGTGCGGTCTACTTGTAGATAGATCAACTACTATAGCAAGGCATAATATGTAATCCATTGGTGGCATATAGTTTAGAGACTAAGACTTTACATGAGGACCCCTTGATTCGAGCCCCTGTCTTATGCGTTAATCGATGCTAAGTCAACACGCACAGAATACTTGAAATAATCATAATTTTGTGATAACATGAATAACTCGTAAGAAACATGATAACTTGACATGAGTAACTCATAAACATCCTTGGCCTCTACTAGTGAGCCGAACTTGAACATGAGAATAGATAATAATCATACATGATCCCTTGCTTTAACGTGAATAGCTCACATGACGTAAAATCTTGAAGTAGGGCTCAACTTGATGCTTATAAAATCATATATATTATTCATGAACTCAATACATGCTTCAAAGCCCTTAATCATCATGAAGTCACTTGACTTGTAAATCATGTAATAGTTCATCAACACTTGAGAATTCTTGTAATATAATTTTATCAAACATATGATGGGTTCATGATACTTATTCAAAATCACACAATTCAAGAGTAAAATGATATGAGTAAACTTCAATGCAAATCAACCCACCAATGTTTTAGTAAAATCCTCATTTAGTATATCTTAAAATCCATCACGAAAGATCATAATAGTTCATAGTTTCGTAGCTCAAATAATGCATAAAGTCAATAGAAAAAACTAATTCATGGAATAATCTTGAAATAGATATTCATGTGTAGTCAATCAATACTTGATAAAACCCCAACATAATTTATGTTCACAAAGTGTGAAAATTCGTAATAAGAGAAACCCATAGGTAATACAACATAATATCACACAATTTTCACAAAAAGAGAAGGTTGGGCTCCATGGGTGAAAGGCATCATGGATGAAGATCCACATTTCTTAAAACTTAATTCCTTGGAGTAAACATGAAAGAGACTTGAAGCTTGAAATGGGTTCTTGAGTTCCAAAATTTAGCTTGAAATCCTTAAATTTGAATGAGAGATTTGATAGAGTCTTGAAGAGGTTTTAGGAGGGTTTTGTAAACTACAGAGTTGAAAAATGGCTAAGTGTGGAGATTTCACATTTAAATGGGCATAGGGATATTACCCTAATGCCCTTGGATGAAATAAGAAAATCAAGGAAAATTTTACACCGGTCCACGCCCCAGGCACGTCGCGACCTAGATGCAGATAGACACTTGAAATAAAAAATTAGCAAAAATTATATTTCTCTATGGGTTTCTAAAATTTGGGTTATACTCTTTTCCAACTCAATTTTTTCCATTGATCGAGAATATGAAGTCAGATATTCGAAATTACGCACATATTTTGAGATAGATGAAAATTACGATTATGGGACATTCTGAAGCACATGAGGGGTGTTTCATAGGGTGTGAGAAAGTGACATCCCATAAGATAGCTTTCTAGATTAGGTATTGTCATTTTGAATTTGTGGTGACATAATTTTGCCTGAGTAATGAATCAATGATACTTATGGACCTCATGAACAAGGTGATCAAGCGTCACCTCAGAATGTTCAGTGTGGTGTTTTTTGATGATATTCTTAACTATTCCCAAGGTGAACATGAGGACATGAAGTACTTGAGGTTAGTATTGCAGACACTGAGGGAGCAAAAGATCTATGCAAAGTTTAACAAGTGCGAGGATACATAAGGTTGCCCTCTTTGGGCATGTGATATGTAGAGAGGGTATCAAAGTTGCTCCCAAAAAGACAGAAGCGGTGAGGAATTTGCGAAGGCCATTGAATCCTATTAACATAAGGAGTTTCCTGGGTCTAGACGATTACTATAGATAGTTTATGCAAGACGTCTCCCTAATTTCATCTTGAATTATTAGGCTAACTTAGAAGAAGGAAAAGTTTTTGTGTACGGAAGAATGTGAGAGAAGTTTCTAGACCTTAAAGGATTAGTTGACTTTAGCCCCTATATTGATATTGCCAGAAGGGAATGAAGGGTTCATCGTGTATTGTGATGCATCAAGGATTGGATTGGGTTGTGTGCACTTCTAGCACTTCATGCATAGATGGAAACTCAACAAACACATGTGCCAAGTGCAAAATTTCATGTATAGATGTGTGTGACAAAGAATTATACCTTAGTGTTACTAAAACCTAATATACAAACTAATGAAAAATTTTGAAGTGATTGTCTATGCTTCGAGGTAGTTGAAAGTGCATGAGAGGAATTACCTAACTCATGATCTTGAGCTTTCAACGGGGGTATTTTGCCTTAAATATTTGATGAAATTATATATATAGAGTTCACTTAGATGTTTTAACTGACCACAAGAGTCTCCAATACGTGTTCACCCAAAAGAATCTCAACTTAAGGCAAAGGAAGTGGTTAGAGCTAGTCAAGGATTATGATGTGAATGTAAAGTACTGATGTCACTCAAGATATACCTCCTTTGTTAAGATAAAATAGTTGTTGTCAAGAGAAAGAACCAAACAAAGGTTAGGGTCGAACCTAAGGGAAAATGGTAGACTTAGGAGAATTTAAATTACAATTTGGGTTTATTAACCAACTTATTTCCCAAAGAGTCGGTGGGTGGGTTTGTAATAACAAGTAAAGAGTAATCCTAACTAACAAAAGTGTTTAACCAATATGGAGAGAAACTAGGATATTGTGTTCCTCATGATTCGCTAACTTGATATCACTTGATAACCAAAATCATTTTCCAGTGTGTCGCATGCAGAATGGTAAGTTAAGTTCACCAAACCCTTTGGTTCAGGCGAGAGGTAAATTTTACTATGTGATTTGGTCTACCCCACAGTGTGACATTACTAATCCTTTATTTGGGAACCCAGTGCAACCTCCCCTTGGCCCAGTTCGGTTGGTTAGATAAGAAATATCGATCAAATCTTGCTAATTAATTTTTTTTCCTATTCATTACTACCTTGGTCTACTCAGTAACACTAGGCACGTTCTAGTATTGGCCACCATAAAAAAACATTCAAAACAAAGAGAATTAATTAATGCATGCATGCAGACTTTTCAATAATTATAAATTATTTGATTTTACCTTGTTAGTTCTTCATGGTTCTCATAGTCCTAATTGTTGATTTAGCTACTCATAATTTGTCTAAATGAAATACCCATAAATTTGAATAACATAATGAAAACTTACTCCGTAGAATTAAGCACAAGAAAATCCTAAGCTTCAATGAGAATCAGAAGATTGTAATTATAAGATGAAATTAAAGATTATAAGTGTTTGTCAAACTCTCCAATATTTTTCTGGTAACTCTTGCTGACCCTTTGAACAAAAATAACCTAAAAATATATTTATAGTGTTTAAAATACAAATCCAAAACAAAATAGGTTAGTTGGGTCGGCAGGATCCACGATATGCTCTATGGGCTATATAGTGATTTACAGTTTGTAGTCAGGCTTTCATAAATATTTTGTAATTGGCTTCTACGACACCCCTCTACTGCCCATAAAAGATTATACGGCCTGTAGGGGGTTTCATCTGATAGAATTTCAGAAAGTCCTCAATTTATGTTCCATAGGGTACGAGAGTAGATCTACGACTCGTAATGTCTTCTACAACTCATCAACATGTTCTTAGACCTAACTTCATAAATACACCCTTCATAGCAATTTCACATGAAACCTCCTTCATGGCTCAGAGAATGCTCTATGCCTCGTAAAGGTTCTCATGGATCTTCAAATTTAGCAACTTATGCATATTTTGCCCAAAAATAATGCCAACCCTATAATCCTACAAAACAAACACAAAAACACATCAAACCTACCAACATTACGTTGAAAACACAAAAAATTTCAAGTTTTAAGCATCAAAAGTGCGGTATTTTGCCAGCTCATCAATACCCTCAACTTAAAATTATTGCTTCTCCTCAAGCGATGGACTAAATCTATATAAGCAACACAGACTTCAATCTAATGGTAAAGATCACATCAAACTTAAGCACAAATACTCACACCTACGTTTCAAAACATAATCCGATAGCTATCCAAAAAACCAATAAAGAGTAATGTATGCGACAATGCAAGAATGACATGGAGGTACTATTAATAAACCACAATCATTGAATAAGTCTAATGTTCATAAAGCAATGCAAGTACCCTTACAGAAAGTAGTCCAATAATTCACTCACAATGATGTTTTCATATATAACATTAGGAATATACAAGATGACCCATTCTCACAAGAGAAATTCATGTATCATACTCAATATCATATGTTTGCCTCTATACGCATGACTAAGACCTTTTCTAGTTGGATTAGTGTCACGACCCAAACCTGGGGCCTAGAAGTGACACGACGAATGGGGAACCCAAGGGGATCCCAAACAAGCCTCATTACATATCATTACACATTCTTAGTCGCGGAAGCATTAAACAACATTTGTATGAGTAGAAAATAAGCGCAAAAGGGGCAAAGGGAAAGGTATTTAATAGCATAAACAACACTAAATCAAGATCGTCAAGGGTCATAACATAATTGCATAACTTGTCCAACAACACCTCCTCTATATAGATAAAAGTGGGGGCACAGACAAGCAACCGGGCTCACCTTTATTGTCATAAGTATACAATAAAGAAAAGAGAGTCTTAATACATATCATAAGATCAAAGTAATTATCCCTGAAATTGAGGAGTCAGCAACTACCTTTGGGTGGAGTGCTAGCCACGAGGAGGATGATCAATCAGTGCTTTGGTCCCTACATGGTAGCATCATGTAGGCATAGGGTATGCATTAGTACATTTTAATGTACTAAGTATGTAAGATGCAATGCAACCAAAGATAGGCACATGGTAAAATACAATATCGTAAGCAAGAGTAGCATATTAGAAATATGATATGAATGAATAATACTTGACATAAAACATGCTTATGTAGAAAATATTATATGTAAAAAAGGTGACCACAATTACTTAACCAAGGCCTACTACCTCAGTTGTGAGGCAATTGTGCTATATACCCCCAACGTGGTAGCATGAGCCAACCACTCCCCTAGCTAGGCGAATGATATATATACCCCTTAATGTGGTAGAACAGGCATACCACCCCCCGAACTTGGCGAATGAGGTATATGCCCCTTAATGTGGTAGTTCAGAACTACTACCCCCCGAATTAGGCAATTGGTCAACTTTCATCACAATAGATACTTTTCATGAAATCATCATATCAATACCTTTCTTTTATCATCATAGAGCTACTCAAGTCATAGTTCTTGTGATGGATCATCAATAGTTAAAGTATTAAAAATCGGACATTTTATCAAACACTTGGTGGGTATGTAAGACCTGTGTAAGATCATGCAATTCAAGAGTGAAATCATGCAATAAAACCCAATGTAAAATCACCTACCAACCCTTGGTAATACCCTCATGCAATATACATCAAAACCCTTCATAAAATCAAGCAATGGACCATAGATTCATAGTTCAAAAGTTGCTCAAACAGTCATAAGTTTATGAAACCCTAACATAATTCACAGTCAACTTCATAATAAGTAAAGACCCATAAGTAAATCAACTTATAATCATGCAATTTAGGTAAAAAGGAAGCTTGAGCACCATGGGTCAAAGAATCCAATTGTTGAAACACACATACTTTGACTTTGGAGAATCTCTTGATGATAAGTTGATGGAGACTTGAAGCTTTGATGAATTCCTTAAGATCTAGAAAGATTTGGACACTTGAATTTTGAGAGAAATATTAGTCTAAGGGTTTGAGAGAGTATCGGGGAATGTTTGGTATGATATGAAGGTGAAATATGGCTAAGTATAGGTATTTTCATGCATAGGAAGCCTTAAACCCAAGACCCAAAAGCCGTGGACCGAAGTGAAAAATAAAATGGCACAAAAATAACACGCTGGTGCGCCCTTGGCGCATCTCACCTGTGGCGAACTAGCTCACTGGAAATCGCATTTTTACAGTTTACAAATTTTGGTATAGTTGCTCTTAAATCGGGGTTGTACCTATTTGCCACTCAATTTTCCCCCCTAAACAAGAATATAATGTCAAATTTCTGATATCACGCATGAATTTTTTGAGATTTATAGACATTACGATTTCGAGCACTTCCAGGCATATTTTTGGGCAATTTTTAGGGTCGTTTCAATATCTCCCCCTTGGGAACACTCGTCCCTGAATGTCAAAAAAAGGTATATGAGAGACGCAAATATGACAATTTCAGCGCATATACGGATGCAACAATGTACTTAAACATCATTTCAAAATATCAACATAAGTGTAAAATTATCATTGACTTGTCAATTTAAACATGAATGTATGCAATGAAATGAGGGATGAACTTAAGACTTGAGATCATATAGAGGACTTATAATTAGTACCTTAGGCTTGAGTAGAATTGAAGATATAGGGATATCTCTTTTGCATGTCCGCTTCAGCCTCCCAAGTAGCACTTTTAACTTGTTGATTCTTCTAAAGGGCCTTAATGGAAGCCACATACTTGTTCCTCAACCTATTCACTTGTCTATCGATGATCTGAACCGAAACTTCTTCATAAGTCAAATTGTTCTCAACAATACCCACAACATCTAATGGGATGATAGTAGTCAGATCACCCACACATTTCCTCAACATGGATACATAAAACACCAGATGAACTAAGTCCATTTCACTTGGCAACTCTAACTCATAAGCTACCTTGCCAATTCTCCTTATCACCTTTTAAGGTCCCATATACCTTGGAATCAGTTACCCTTCTTACCAAAATATACCCAAACCTTTATGGGTGACATTTTCAAATAGACACAATCACCTACCCTAACTTCAAGATCTGTTCTTCTAACATTGGCATAGGACTTTTGGTGACTTTGGGCCGTCTTAAACCTTTCTTTAATCATCCTAACCTTCTTAAGATCCTCCATAACAAGATCTAGTCCCAACAAAGCCACCTCTCCAACCTCAAACCACCGAACCGGTAACTTATAACATCTACCATAGAGGGCCTTAAAAGGAGCCATAACAATGCTAGAATGATAGCTATTGTTATACACAAACTCAATCAATGGAAGATGATCATCCCAACTACCCTTAAAGTCCAATACACAAGCCCTAAACATATCGTCAAGTGTTTGGATAGTTCTTTCGGCTTGGCCATCTGCTTGAGGCTGAAAGTCTTGCTATGTTTAAATCTTATACCAAGACCCCCTTGAAAGGACCTCCAAAAATGTGAAGTTAATTGAGCACCATGATCCGATATTATGGACAAAGGAACCCCATGCAACCTCTCTAAGTCATGAATGTACAACCTAGCATAAGATTCATCCCCGTAGATTGTCTTAACTGGTAGAAAATAAGCTAATTTTATCATCCTATCAACCACAACCCAAATGGAATCAAAACCCTTCCTAGTCTTCGGTAACCCAGTCACAAAATCCATATTAACTTTTCCAACTTCCAAGTAGGAATCCCATTGTCTTGGGCTGGGAAAACTAGCCTTTGATGCTTGGCTTTGACTTATTGGCAACTGTGACAACCAGATACAAAATTGGCAATGTCCCTCTTCATACCTCCCCACTAATACACCTCTGTCAAATCTCTATACATCTTAATAGAACCGGGGTGAATAGAATAGGAAGAACCATGAGCCTCATCAAGAATCTTTTCTCTCAATCCATGAACACAAGGCACGCATAACCTACCTTTGTATCTAAGGGCACCATTTGCCCCTTGGGAGAAAACCTCCACCTTACCATCTTTTATCAATGCTTTCAATTCTAACAAAGCCGGGTCAAGATATAGCTTAGTTTTCACCTCCTCAACTAATGAAGATTTAGAGGTATCAACTACCACAACACCCCCATTACCCACCTCTTCCAATGTAACCCCCAATCTAGCCAACTGATGGACCTCCCTAGCCACCCGTTTGCCACCATTATCAACATGATCTAGGCTATCCATAGAAACCCTACTCAAAGCATCCACCACCACATTAGCCTTACCGGGATGATAATGCACACTCATATCATAATCATTAAGAAGTTCTAACTACTTTCTTTGTCTTAAGTTGAGATCTTTTTGAGTGTGGACATATTAGAGACTCTTTTGATCGGCAAAAACATCAACATGTACCCCATACAAATAGTGATGCTAAATTTTTAAAGCAAGGACGACGACAGCTAATTCAAGATTATGGGTAGGATAATTCTTCTCATATACGTTGCATTATGTAGAAGCATAGGCTATCACCTTACCATTTTGCATCAAAACACAACACAAACCAATCCTTGAAGCATTACAATACATAACAAACCCTTTTGGCCATTCTGGTACTGACAATATAAGAGCATACACAAGCTCATCTTTCAAGTTGGGAAACTCTTTTCACACTTATTAGTCCACAAAGATTTGGATTTCTTTTGAGTCAAGTTGGTCATAAGAGAAGCAATAGAAGAGAATCTATTCGAAAACCTCTGGTAGTAACCCACTAAGCCCAAGAAGGTCCTAATATCCGATGGGGTCAATGGTCTAGGACAATTTCTAATCACATCCATCTTTTCGGGATCCACCGTAATACCATCCCCCGACACCATATGATCTAGAAAGATACATTTTCATACTTGGCATACAACTTCTCTTCCTACAATCATTGTGGCACTACCCTTAAGTGACCCATATGCTCCTCTTCACTTTGTGAACAGACCAAAATATTATCAATGAAGACCATAATAAATGAATCAAGGTAGGGTTTGAAGACCCTATTCATAAGATTCATGAAGATAGTCAGTGCATTAGTCAACCCAAAAGATATCACAATAAACTCATAATGCCCATACCTAGTTCGGAAGGCCATCTTGGGAATATAAAACTCCCTCACCTTTACTTGATGAGACCACGACTGAAGATCAATCTTAGAGAAGTGATTAGCCCTTTGCAATTGGTCAAACAAATCATCAATTCTTGAAAAAGGATATTTATTCTTTATGGTGACCTTATTGAGCTGCTGGTAGTCAATGCACATTCAAAGGGACCCATCTTTTTTCTTCACAAACAACACTAGTGCACCCCAAGGTTATTGGTTAGGTCTAATAACACTTTCTCTAACAAATCCCTCAATTTCTCATTCAACTCCTTTAATTTCGTTGGTGGCATACAGTAAGGGGGAACAGAAATGGGTTGAGTACCGGGAATCAGGTCTATACCAAACTCTATTTCCTAGGACCAACTCAATAGGAAGGGCCTTAGACTCTACATCCTTAACCCTTACAGGATGATAAAGACACCTCTTAGAGATAAACTTATGGGCTTTAATGCAAGAGATGGATCTACCTTTGGCACATATTATGACTCTCCTACTCAAGAACGAGTTCATTTGAGAATTGGAATTTGACCCTACAAGTTCTACAATCAATAGAGGCATAGTATGCATGCAACCAATCCATCCCAGGAATAATGTCAAAATTTAACTTGTCCAACTCAATAAAGTCACATGGTAACAATTTATGCAACATGCAAATAGGAAAATTTTATAGATTCTATTAGCAAAAATAGATACACCAACGGGAGTAGAGACCTCATATGGGGCACACAACAATTCAGGTTCAACATAAACTTTTTGCCAATAGAGGGGGTAACAAAAGAAAGAGTGGTACCCGAATCAATCAATGAATGTACATCAAAATTAAAGACTTTTAAATACCATGACGACATTGGGAATATTATCAACCCCTTGCCTCCCTTGGAGTGCATAGAACCGATTGTGCCTTGGGGCACCACTTGTTGACCACCCATCCCCAAAGGAACCACATTAGCACCCTGACCTTGAGGACGAACATCCTTACCTTTGTTCCAGTTACAAGGGCAATCCATCATCTTATGCCCCATTTCCCCACAACCATAACAAGCACCGCCCAAACATGGGCCACTATAACCCTTACCACATTTTGGACACATAGCATTACGATCCACACCACAATCACCTCGGGCCCTTGGGATATCATTAGCAAGCCTTCCTCTAGTAGAATTAGAGGACACTTGGCCATGGTGAAATCATCCACCTTTGGGACTTCGGAACCTACCATCAAAATGGGTACTCTTAGCCTCATTACGCCTTGTCTTCCTCAAATTCTCCCCTTCCAATTGTTCGGCATAGGTCATCAAGAAGGACAAATCCATGTCCCCAATCAAAATACTGGCCCGACGCTCCTCATTCACTAAATCAGACACACCCATCATGAACTTGTTCATTCTAGCCATTAGGTCTTGATGTGTTGTCAAAATACAACATTTTAGGCACATGAAACAAAGGATTTTATAAGTTCTTAAAGTGACATTTTAGTGTTTTGATGTGTTTCTGTGTTAATCTTGTAGAAAAGTGAGGTTGTCCTAATTTTGTAGAAAAGTTACAGATTTTACTGAAGCATAGGTCATACGAGTCCGCCTATGAGTCGTAGCTCACATAACAATTCACAGGTTGTGTCGTAGCAGGAATTAGGGACCAAAACTCACAAATCTTCCAAGTGAAGCTCAGTCCTACAAGCCCATCCCACAAGTCATAAGACACTCTATGACTCATACAAGTGGACTTGCAGCGAGAATCAAAGAGCCAAAATGTTGGACCAATAATTGAAGACCAAGACTACGAGATCAACATATGAGTTATAGACCAAGAAACAACTTGTACCTATGCGTCATACTAGTTCAGTCTAAGATGCCATGATCCCGGTATGAGACTCTAACTATGACTTGTAGGCCATCCTACGACTCGTAATTATGAAATTTATTAGATGCCAACTGTCTTGTCTACATAAATTTTAGGGTTATTCTGTACACACTATAAATAGTTTATTTTAGGCTATTTTGAAGAGAGTTTGAACAACAGACATCTCTCAATGGAATTCTGAAGCTTTTCTTAGGTTTTAGAGTAGATTAGTGTTTTCTTTGGGAAAACTCATTTTAGGAATTGCAAATCATGCCTTTTACTCATTGTGGATCAATCAAGTTTGTGGGTTTGCAACTTGTGGTGCGTATCTCCTTCATTGTTATTGGTGAAATTCTCAACTATGTCTCTTATTTTAATTTTTATATGTTTTACTTTAGCCATGAGTAGCTAAGCACCCATAACTTGAGGTTGTGGGAACCATGGGTAGTTGACTTGAAATGACGTAGGTTTTGTGCATATTTAAGATTAGGGTTTTGCATGTATTGTTTGTTTCCCTTTATGATTAATGTTGTGTAGTGGTGGTCAACACCAAACCTTGCCTACTATCACGATCATGACCAAGGTAGCGACAAATAGGAAAAGGGAAGTAGATGACATGATTCGGTTGATATTTTCCCGTCTAGTCGATCAATCCTTGCCAAGTGGAGGTTGACTAGGATAATAGGTAATATTTAGTTGGCAACATTGGTAGCTGACCAAGGGTTATGGTGAAATTTGACCTTCACCTTCAAAAGAGGGCTGGAAGAACCTAAATTACCATCCTGTATGCAATTCACTAATCATAGTTATGTTATCTAGGTTAATTGAGTAAACAAACTATTGGGAACACAATTCCCAAGTTTTTCCAAAAATTGAGCATTTTCCCGTAATCTAGTTAGCATTTATTTTAAGTTGTTCTTCGAATTACAACAACCCCCCCATATAGAGATTGTAGTTATAGATACAAAGAATGATTAGTAGTGAAATTCTATAGTCAAGCCCTGTATTCTTTGTGGATTCGACCCTAACCTTTGTTAGTTTAATTACTGATAGCAACCGCTTTCTTATTAGAGCATGACCATTAGCATAAAACTATGGCGCCGTTGCCAAGGAATACAACTAGGTTTGATTTGATTTCACTATTAGTTAATTCTAGTGTTAATTTCTAGAGTCTCTTGTACATTACTTTTGCTTTATTTTGGTTGTTTGATTTCTTTTGAAGGGTACACTAGGTTATATGCCCAACATAAGAAGCCAAGGCAATCCCTTAGCTCCCCTAAATTTGGAGACCCATCAACTACCAAGAAAGATGGGTTGAGTGAATAAGGGCTTCAGGATTGAGGAGGATATGCATGTGAATGAGGAAGACCGAAGAAGAGAGGAGAATCAACCACTAAGGGTTAATCGGCCACAACTTAGAGACTTCATGCTTATGCTTGAATCAATACAGACTAAACCCTATGGCTATGGATGTTGCCAGTTCTATAGTACTGCTAAGTTCACGGTATCAAGTGGATTGCTCCAGATGCTCCCAAATCGTGGCCTATTCACTGGGTTACCATCAGAGGATCCCCACTGTCATTTCCAAAATATCGTCTTTGTGTACAAAAGTATCATGGGGACACAAAATATTTCTGTTGATGCTATTGGATTGAGGGCATTCTCATTGTCACTGAATAGCAATGCAGCAATATGGTTGTCTGAACTCCCTCCGGGTACCATCACGAGTAGGGCTGAGCTGCAAAAGGTGTTCCTAGAAAGATATTTCCCAAGGTCGAAGAAGCTGAAGCTTAAGGACCAAATTTGTAACTTCAAGCAATTGCCTGGAGACTCTTTTAGCACTACATAGGAAAGGTTCACCAAATGCTTTAGAATTTTCCCTGATCATGAGATTGTTAATGATGCTTTGGTCGAGATCTTTTATAGAGACTTGATGATAATAGCAAAGCATGTGCCAACACGATCATGGGAGATATTTTTCTTGATCAACCATTTGAGTTTGTGGCAGAAAGAATGAAGTAAGCAGTGAAGACCAAAAGAGCATAGGATCAGAGTGAGCATGGTAATACAAAGAATTCTTGTGAGGTTACCACAAATAGTGAGCAAGCGAAAGTGAATAAAGAGATTATGGCACAACTTGCTCAGCTCCGTATGAGCATGCATTTGGTTTTGAAGCAAAACCAAGATAGCATGAAGGCAATAGCTTACCAACCCCCATATACTCTTGTTTAAGATGATCGATTCTTTGATGAGGATGCTTGTTATGTAAGCAACCAAGCGGAGGGTTTTCAGAACAACCCCCAATGGTCTAATTCAGACTATTGGAGGCAAGGTTTCGAGAATCAAGGTCGGAACTTAAACCACAATGGGATGTATATAGATGATAAGGGTGGATATTATGAGAGAGAAAGAGTGCTAGACGCGGAATGGGGGAGAAGAGAAGTCTACAAAATCGGTCCTTATGTGCCATCACACAATTGTGACGCTGGATCAAACAATTCTAGGATCGAAGATATGTTTGAAAGGTCATTGAAGTATGCAGACCATCAAGATGAGACCCCAAATGGAATGAAAGTAGATATCAATAGTATCAATTAAAGGATAGAGTCTCATTCCGTGGCAATCAAGCAACTTGAACAACAGTTTGGGTAAGTGTCTTCACAATTGAACAAACGCCAAAAGGGCACCCTACCAAGCAATATAGTTCAGAATATGAAAAATGAAGGGCATTGCAAGGCTGTGATGATGAGGAGAGGCAAGAGGACAATAGATCCCCCTATGTCTGTTTTGGTGGATAAAGTCGTCGAGAAGGGTTGTGATGGTGAAGCTGAAGTTGAGGGAGAAGATCTGAAAGGTGTTGGGGAGCATGACAAAGTGAAATCCATCCCAAAACCTCCTCCGCCGTTCCCTCAAAGGCTCAAAAAGAAGGAAGAAAAGGGTAAATTCAAACACTTCCTCTCAATGTTGAAGCAATTTTCCATCAACATCCCTCTCTTAGAAGCATTCGAGAAAATGCTTAGATATGCTAAATATATGAAGGATTTAGTCACCAAATAATGCACTCTAAGCTAGGAGTTCTCAGAAGAATGCCAATAATGTAGTGCGATTATGACTAAATGTCTTGCTCAAAAGCGGGAAGACCCCCGAGCATTCCCCATACCTTGCACTATTGGTGATATTGAATTTTCACGAGTATTATGCGACTTAGGAGAAAGCATCAATTTAATGTCTCTTGCAGTGTTAAAAAAGATCGGCATTGGTACTCCAACCCCAATACGAATGAGGTTGCTTATGGAAAATCAAACCATTAAAATGTTGGAGGAAATCATTTTGGATGTGCTTGTTAAAGTCGATAAGTTCATCTTTCTGGCATATTTTGTGATCCATGATTGGGAAGTTGATTTTGAGGTGCCCATCATCTTAGAGAGATCTTTTCTAGCCACTGTTAGGGCACTAGTGGATATAGATTCAGGCCAGCTATGGTTCAGGGTTAATGATGCAGAAGTTGTGTTCGATATTCGCCAATCCATGAAACACCCAGATGAATACAAGAGTGAGGTGTTGACATTCGATGATAGTTGACAAAGGAAGATGACAAAGTCAGGCCACAATGTTAAACAAGGTGCATCTCGGGATGCAATCCAAGCATTTTGCTAAATATTTGTTTGTTTGAGACTTAGAGCAGTAGTACTAGTTGGATTTAAAGTTATAGACTATGATGTAATTGTTATTCATTTTTGAGGATTTTTGTGCTTTGAGGCTTCGTTTACTGGTAAAAAGTGGAAGAACTGAGGATCTGAAAAAAATTGGATTGGAGCAGCTCCTACAAGCAAGCCTATGAGTCGTAGTCTTCACTATGACTCATAGTCATTCCACATAAGGGATACTATGAGCATCTAATGTTGGCATATACACTAGATGCTAACGTTAGGATTCATAAGATGTTCTACGAGTCGTAAGAGTTGTTCGTAGTGCCCAGGTATAATTTCTGAATTTTTGCTAAGTATTGGGTCAGGTATGAGACCGGGACCTATGTGCCGTAGTATGAATTATGACTCGTGGTCAGGGTCTCATAGCCACGATCTGAGCCATTTTAAAACCAGACCCAGTTTGTTACAAAAAGGGGTCAAAATAATTTTTGACCCCAATTTCCCCATTTTCTAACCTTAAACACGACGAAAAACCATTTTCCATCCCATAAATCCATCTTCTCCCAAAATTCCTGGCTGGCCACAACATTTTCTGATGATGATCCTGACAAAGGGTACCAAATCCTACATTTTTTATGCGAAAATCATTTCTTCTCTCGGTTCACTTTTCAACTCTATTGGTAAGCTTTTTGATCTCCTTTTGAGATTGTTATTGATAAGATTGTTCCTTACATGAGTATGGGTTTAGATTGATCATGGTTAAATATGCCATACATTATTTTTATAAGCGAAGCTTGTAATCTAGGGTTTATTAGCTTTCAAAATGATTGAGTTGTGGATTGAGCCTTGTCAAGAGTTTCAAATGGATAGTTATGAGAATAAAATTGAATTTTTTTTTGTATGAGTCGCCTTATTGTTGCTCACATAGAGTTGGAATGGTTGTCAAAGTTGAAATATTGGTAGTATGGTTATGATTGCCTGTGTTTGAACATATGGGTTGGATTGAATTGCTAAAAATGGTGATTGCACTCCTTTGGAATGTTTTATGATTGCCAAGTGTTGGTTTAGAATGTGTTCTATGTTTGGTATGCTTGACAAATTGTAAAATTGATTTAGAATCATAGGATTAATGGTCATTTTAAATTGCCAATGTTAGTTTGGAATTAAATATGTGCCGCTTAATCTTGCTTTGCTCCTATTTGCATGGATGAGTTGAAATGTTGTGTTGAATTTATGCCTTGAGTGAGAAAGGAGTAGGAATTGTAGGTAGTTCTGTACTCAGTTACGAGGCACTCTTATGGCTTATGGCTCATAAGTTCCTATACAAGTGGTAGTGGTCGTTGTAGCAAGCATTCTTATGGCTCATACATCCTCATACGAGACTCACATACGACTCATAATACCTGGTAAGACTCATAGCGAGGGTCTCGTAGACTTAGTTGAGTTTTGAAAATGTTTCTAGAACTGGGTACAAGACCAGGGCTATGACTCATAGGCCATCCTATGAGTCATACCTGTATCTCATATCTGTGATAAGAAAGCATTTGTTAAAGGCACAACTGGTTCTACGACACCAATATACGACTCGTAGGCGATCCTACGAGTCGTAACTACACTCGTACCTGCACATCTGCAGTTGCATCAGTTCTTATTTTCCTTTTATTTAATTTTGTTCTTTGTTATGTATTATGTAAGTAAATTGTCTTATTTCTCATATGAATTGTTAGTTGTCTTGCAAATATCATGCTGCCCAAAGACAAGAGGGCTATCCAAATGTCCAAGCAGAGACTAGTGGATGAATCTTTCGAGATTGAGCGGTCCGAGGGTTCAGTTGAAGTCCAAAGGGTCATTATTGACCCTTTTGCCAATTCCCCTCAAACCCGAGCTCGTATAGCTCGGGAGCCTATGGAAGTTACAAGTTCCTCCCGGTCTGAAGAGGAGGTACAAGAAGGAGAGAAAAATGACTCAAGGAGTAGTTCATCACAAATAACTCCTACATATTCTAGCTTCGAGTCAGATTTTGAGAGCACTTCTCAGCCTGAGCAGGAGGACTCCCAATCTTATCCTGTGTTCCAGCCTCAGAGGTAGCATAGAGAGGTGACAAGGCTTTTGATTGGCCGACCGACTGTCTAGACACCCAGGGGAAGAGGTCCCTTGAGCATGCTGACCTAAAACCAGCCCCGAAGAAGCCAAGACAGGAGGAGGATGGCATGCCTGCTGAGGTGGTGCAGGAGTTGATTATGTTGGCGGCTATGTAGAGAGAGAGATCACAACTCACACCACCTAGAGAGGGTACTTCCATCATTACAGCAGAGGAGGAGAAACAACCACAGGATATGGGTGCATGAGCACCAATTTGTTTGATTTCTTTTGACCCCAGTTCTTATCTTGACATTTTGGATACTTTGTTCTCTTTCCAGACAATCATGTTATTATGTTGATTTTTGGTTGTTTTTTAAAATTTGTTTATGTTGGATGTTATTTTTATTTCTACTTTTGATTTTTATTTTTTTAAATGTATGTATGTATGTATTTCTATATTATAGTGTTTTGTTCTTATTTTTGTCATTAACTTTGAGGACAAAGTATCATCTTTTGGTGGGGTAGCGGAAGTTATGGATTAAGGTAAAGTTTGAGTAGCCTCAAGTTCATAACTTCTCCTATTTTTGATCCCAAGGTTTTCTTGTTGTATTTATTTTTCCTTGTGGATATTTAATTTTTCTGTTAAACCAGCATGTTTTAGGAAGTACAGATAATTCTTAAATGCATAGTAATGTTATCTTATGGCGTATATATAGCTCTTAAATTTTCTTTATACTTTTGCTGCAAAATTGGGTACGCTCAATTTTTGAGGTTGTGAGTATTGATGGATTCATACATTTCTGAGTATCTGACAAAGTTTGTTATGATATTGTGAAGGTAAGCTGAGACTAAAAGTAAGACCTGTAAGTCTATACTTGATTGTGCATGCAACTGCCATGAGTGCTGTGAGCTTATTTTGCTGCATTCATGCATTTAAATGGTTTGGTAGTGGTCAGTACCAAACCCTACCTGCTACCTTGATCCCGACCAAGGTAGTGATGAATAGGAAAATGGAAGTAGATGATAGGATTCGATTGATGTTTCCCTATCTTAATCGACCAAACCTGACCAAAGGGAGGTTGACTGGAACAATAGGTAATGGTTAGTTGGCACGCCATGGTGAAATTCGACCTTCACCTTTACAAGAGGGCTAGAAGAACCTAAGTTACCATCCTGCATGCAATTCACTAATCGTAATTGCGTTATCTAAGGTAATTCAGTCAACGAACCATGGGGAACACAATTCCCAAATTGTTCCTAAATTGAACATTTTCCCGTAATCTATTTAGCATTTACTTAAAGTTGTTCTTTGAATTACAACAAAAAAACCCATCTAGAGATTGTAGTTATAGATAGTAGGAATGATTAGTAGTAAAATCCTATTGTCAAGCCCTGTATTCCCTGTGGATTCGACCATATCCTCGAATAGATTAATTACTTATAATGACCACTTTCTTATTAGATCGTGACCATCATCATAAAATTATGGTACTATTGCCAGGGAATACGACTAGGATTGATTTGATTTCACTATTAGTTAATTCTAGTGTTAAGTTCTAGAGTCTCTTGTACTTTACTTTTGTTTTGTTTTTGTTGTTTGATTTCTTTTGAAGGGTATACTAGGTTGTATGCCCAACACAAGGATCCAAGGCAATCCCTTAGCTCCCCTAAATTTGGAGGTCCATCAACTACCAATAAAGATGGCTCAAGTAAATGAGGAGATTGAGGTTGAGGAGGATATGCATGTGAATGAGGAAGACTGAAGAAGAGAAGACTTAGTGGCCACAACTCAGAGACTTCAATTCAAATTCTTATGGCTGGAATTAATACCAACTGAACCCTATGGAAATGGATGTTACCAATTTTATAGTACTTCCCCCTCTACTGGAAGATGCTAAGTTTTCGGTATCAAGTGGATTACTCCAAATGCTCCAATATTGGGGCCTATTCACCGGGTTATTGTTAGAGAATCCCCACCGTCATCTCCAAAATGTCATCTTCGTGTTCACAAGTGTCATGGGGACACAAAATATTTCTACTGATGCTGTTGGATTGAGGGTGTTCCCATTGTCACTAACTAGCAATATGGCAATATGGTTGTCTGAACTCCCTCTGGGTACCATCATGAGTTGGGATGAGTTGCAGAGGGTGTTCCTAGAAAGATATTTCCCAAGGACAAAGAAGTTGAAGCTTAAGGACCAAATTAATGACTTTGAGCAATTGCCTAGAGACTATCCTAGAACTACATAGGAGAGATTCACCAAATGCTTGTGAATGGTCCCTGATCATAAGATTGTTGATGATGCTTTTTTCGAGATCTTTTATGGAGAACTTGATGATAATAGCGAAGCATGTGCAAACATGATCATGGGAGATGTTCTTCTTGAACAACCATTTGAGTTAGTGGAAGAAAGAATAGAGCAATTGGTGAAGACCAACAGAGCATGGGGTCAGAGTGAGTGTGGTAACACAAAGAGTTCTTGTGCAGTTACCACAAATAGTAAGTAGGCGAAAGTGAATGAAGAGATTATGGAGCAACTTGCTCTACTTCGTGCGAGCATAGATTTTGTTTTGAAGCAAATCTAAGCTAGCATGAAGGCAATAGCTCACTAACCCCCAATTAATCCTATATATGATGATCAATTCTTTGATGAGGATGCCTGTAATGTAAGCAACCAAGCGGCGGGTTTCCAGAACAACCTACAAGGATGAGAGAGAATATTCAAAGGGTGTTGGGATGCAATGAGAAGAGATAAGGGAGCATGACAAAGTGAAATCCATCACAAAACCTCCTCCTTTGTTCCCTCAAAGGCTAAAAAAGAGGGAATGGGAGGGTATATTCAAACACTTCCTCTCAATGTTGAAGTAACTCTCCATCAACATCCTTCTCCTAGAAGAATTGGAGAAAATTCCTGGATATGCTAAATATATGAAAGATTTAGTCACCAAGCAACACACTTTAATCCATGAGTTCTCACAAGAACTCCAACAATGTAGTGCGATTATGACTAAATGTCTTGCTCAAAAGCGGGAAGACTTCGCGGCATTCACCATACCTTGCACTATTGGCAACGTTAAATTTACAAGTGCATTATGCGACTTGGGGGTAAGCATCAATTAAATGCCTCTTGCAGTGTTCAAAAAGCTCGGCCTTGGTACTCCTACCTCAACATGAATGAGGTTGATTATGGAAAATTGAACCATTAAAAAGCCGGAGGGAATCCTTTTGGATGTCCTTGTTATGGTCGATAAGTTCATCTTTCCAGCAGATTTTGTGATCCTCGACTACGAAGTTGATTTTGAGGTGTCCATCATCTTAGGGAGACCTTTTCTGGCCACTTGTAGGGCACTAGTTGATATGGATTCAGGTGAGCTGTGGTTCAGGGTAAATGATGCAGAAGTTGTGTTCGACATTAGCCAATCCATGAAATACCCAGATGAATTCAAGAGTGAGGTGTGGACACTCGATGATAGTTGACAAAGAAAGATGAAAAAGTTGGCCCACGATGTTAAACTAGGCACTTCTTGGGAGGCAACTGATGCATTTTGCTACTTATTTGTTTGTTTGAGACTTAGAGTAGTAGCAGTAGTTGGATTTAAAGTTAAAGACAATGATGGAATTGTAATAATTTTGAGGATTTGTATGCTTTAAGGCTTGGTTTGCATGTAAAAAATGGGAGAACTGAGGATTTGAAAAAAAATTGACTTGGAGCAGCTCCTACGAGCAGGCCTATGACTTGTAGTCTTCAGCACAACTTGTAGTCATGCATCGTATTGGGAAGAAGTGAGCATCTGCCGTTGGCACATATAGTATGAGCCAACCATACGATTCATAGGATGTCCGATGAGGCGTAAGAGGGGTTCGTACTGACTAGGTTTGATTTTTGAATTTTTGCTAAGTGTTAGATCAGGTACGAGACCGGGACCTACGAGTCGTAAGACGACCTATGACTCATAGTCGGGGTCTCATAGCCCCGATCTGAGCAATTTTAAAACCTAACCGGGTTTGTTATAAAAGGGGGTCAAAATAACTTTTGACCCCAATTTCCCTATTTCTAACCCTAAACACGATGGAAACCCATTTCCCAACTCGTAAATTCATCTCCGGCAAAAAATCCTAGCTACCAACATAATTTTTTGGCAAAGATTCTGGAAAAGGGTACCAAATCCTAGGTTTTTGACACAAAAATCTTCTCTGCTTCTCTCAATTCACTTTTCAACTCAATTGGTAAGCTTTCTTTTTTCTCATTTTTAGATTATTATTGATAAACTTGTTCCCTACATGAGTATGAGTTGAGTTTGATCATGCTTAAATATGTCATACATTGTTTTGATGAGCTAAGCTTGTAATCTAGGCTTTATTGACTTTCAAAATGATTGAGTTGTGGATTGAGCCTTGTTAAGAGTCTTGAATGGATAGTTATGAGTATGAAATTGATAAATTTATAGTTTAAGTAGAATTATTGTTGCTCACATAGTGTTGGAATGGTTATAAGAGTTGAAATATTGGTAGTATTGGTATGATTGCTTGTATTGAACATATGGGTTGAGATTGACTTATTATGAATGGTGGTTGCATTCCTTTGGAACATTGTATGATTGCCAAGTGTTGGTTTAGAATATGTTCTATGTTTGGTATGCTTGACAAATTGTAAAATTTATTTAAACTCCTAGGGTTAATAGTCGTTTTTAATTGCCAATGTTAGTTTGGAATTGAATATGTGTCGTTTAATCTTGCTTTACACTTATTTTCTTTAATGTGCTGAAATGTTGTGTTAAATTTGCGCCTTGAGTGAGAAATGAGTAGGCATTTCAGGTAGTTCTGTACTTAGTTACGAGGCACTCTTACGACTTGTAAGTTCCTATATGAGTCGTAGTGGTCCTTCGTAGCAAGCATCACTCACTTGTAATTCCTTCATATTTCTCATACGAGACTCACATAAGACTCGTAGTACCTGGTATGACTCGTAGTGAGGGTCTCGTAGACATAGCCAAATTTTGAAATTACTTTTAGAACTTGGTACGAGACCAGGGCTAGGACTCATAGGCTATCCTACAGTCATAACTGTGTCTCATATCTATGATCAGAAAGCATTATTAAAGGCACAACTGGTTCAAAGAGGTAGGATATGACTTGTGGGTCAACCTACGAGTCGTAACTGCACTTGTACCTACACATCTACAGTTGCATCAGCTCTTGTTTTCCCTTTATTTATTTTGTTCTTTTCTGTGTGTTAAGTAAGTAAATTGTCTTAATGCTCATATTGATTGTTGGTTGTGTTGCAGATATCATGCCGCCCAAAGAGAAGAGGGATATCCAAATTGGTGGAGACTAGTGAATGAGTCTTTCAAGACTGAGAGGTCCGAGGGTTTAGTTGAATTCCACAGTGTCAGGATTGACCCTTTTAACGATGTCCCAATAAAATGATCCCATACAGCTGTGGAGCCTATGGAAGTTACAAGTTCCTCCTAGTTTGAAGAGGAGGTACAAGATGGGGATAAAAATGACTTGGGGAGTAGTTCACCGCAGATGACTCCTACACATTCTGACTCTAAGTCAAAATCCGAGAGGACTTCTTAGCTTGAGTAGGAGGAGGCCCAGTCTCAGCCCCCATTCCAGCCCCAGAGGTAGCACAGGGAGGTGACGAGGCTTTTGATTAGCTCATCGACCGTCCAGACACCCGAGAAAAGAGGCCCCTTGAGCTTGCTGACCCTAAGCTGGCCCTGAAAAGGCCGAGATAGGAGGAGGATTCCATCCCTGCTGAGGTGGTGAGGAGTCGATTATGTTGGCGGCTATGTAGAGAGAGTGAGAGCACAGAACACCCCACCTAGAGAGGGTACTTGTAGCACTACAACAGAGAAGGAGAGAAGCCTCAGGATGCCGCTGATTAGATCTAGACTGGTGCATGAGCACCGATATATTTGATTTCTTTTGACTCCAGTTCTTATCTGGACATTTTTAGATACTTTGTTCTCTTTCCAGACAATCATGTTATTATGTTGATTTTTAGTTGTGTTTTAAATTATCTTTTTGTTCAATGTTATATTTATTTCTACTTTGGATGTTTATTTTTTGGTTGTTAATGAATGTATGTATATATTTCTATATTATAGTGTTTTGTTTTTGTTTTTGTCTTTACTTTGAGGACAAAGTATCATCTTTTGGTGGGGTGGTGGAAGTTATGGATTAAGTTGAAGTCTATGTAGCCTCAAGTTCATAACTTCCCCTAAGGTTTTCTTGCTGTCTTTCGTTTTCCTTGTGGATGTTTAATTTTCTGTTAAACCAACATGTTTTAGGAAGTATAGATAATTTGTAAATGCGTAGTAATGTTATCTTATGGCGTATATATAGCTCTTAAATTTTCTTTTAACTTTTGATGCAAAATTGGGTGCCCTCAAAATTTTTGAGGTTGTGAGTATTGATGCATTCATACATTTCTGGGTATTTGGCAATATTTGTTCTGATATTATGAAGGTAAGATGAGACTGAAAGCATGACTTGTAAGTCTGTACTTTATTGTGGATGTGATTGTCATGAGCGATATGAGCTTATTTTTCTGCATTCATGCATTTTATATGGACTCAGAACTTGCCCTTGTACTCTAAGATTGATTTAGTGGCTTAGTAGATTTGGAGGTGATCTTAGGCCCTTATACTGACAGGAATCCTACTTTTACCTAAATTGCCTACCAAATGAACTAGTGAATCCTTTGCTCCGAAGTTTGAGCTTCTCATGCATTCAGTCTTTCTTGACACCTTGTTGAATTTACCTTATTTAATGAAATACCTTGATATTGGCCCTGATCTATCCTTGAACATGTGAACCTTGATTGAGGCTAAAAGCCTATGTTGAGGTTGGCTACATTTGTGGCCTCGTTTGAGACATAGATATTGTGTACTTCAGCTTAGGCTAAAAGCCTAAGTTGTGGGTGGCCCTTATTATGGTAAAGAAACAAAAATAATGTGGTTAGTTGAAATAAAAAGAAAGAAAATGATTAATCATGAGCCGGGTGAAGAAACAAAAAACAAAAAGTGCCTTGGTCTGAAAAGATGTGCAAAAATGAGTTTGAAATTGAGGCACAACTGTAAAAAAATGAAAGAACAACCCAGGAAAAGCTTAAAATGGTGGAATAAGGGATGAAATAGTGCAATTTGATGGGTTGGGAAGGTAAAAGTGTTGGTAAGCATGGTTCAAGGATAGCTTTTAGCCACTAAATGCCTAAAATGCCATACCAAAGGCACCATGATCTTATGTTACAAGCTCTTAAGTCCTAAAGTGATCCAAATCCACTTTGTCACCAAGCAAGGAAAATGAATATAGGGGCAAGTTTATGGTGTTGGTCGTTGTGCATGAATTTCAATTGTGAGAGTGAGAATGTTTCCTCAGTCCCTGATTTCTGCATGTCCTTGAGTGAGTATAAGGGACTTCTTTCTAGTGAGGGCATTTGCACAACTTGAGTAGCATATGACTATGCCAACTAATGTGGAAGGTTAATGCTCCTTACCTTATCAAAGTTTGATTGTCAGGTATCTCATGATGTTCTTGTTTTCTCAATAACTTTGCAACTCTGTTTTGAAAGTAGTAGTTGGGTACCTGAATCAAATTAGCTATTTTATATGCCATTGATATAGCTGCTGTGCATTTCTCTTTGTCTGTGTGATTGAGTCATCGCTTGAGGACAAGAAACAATTCTAAGTCGAGCGTGTTGATGTGCTGTCAAAATATAACACATTTGGTGCCTGAAACAAAGGATTTTGTGAATTCTTAAAGCGACTATTTAGTGTTATAATGTGTTTTTGTGTTAATCTTGCAGAAAAGATAGGTTGGCATGATTTTGTGTGTTTGGCATATACTACACTTATACCCCATAATGTGGTAGCATGGGCCTACCACCCCTGAGCTAGGAGAATGAGGTATATACACCTCAATGTGGTCTTTCGGGACTCTACCCCCCAAACTAGACAATTGATCAACTTTCATCACAGTAGATACTTTTCATAAAATCATCACATAAATACCTTCTTTTCATCATCATAGAGTCACTCAAGTCATAGGTCATGCAATGGATCATCAATAGTCAAAATCTAGACATTTTACGAAACAGTTGGTGGGGATGTAATACTAGTATAAGATCATGCAATTCAAGAGTGAAATCATACAAGAAAATCCAATGGAAAATCACCAACCAACACTTGGTAATTCCGTCGTGTAGTATACATCAAAACCTTGATCAATTCAAAAACAATGGACCATAGATTCAAAGCTCAAAACATGCTCAAACTATCACAAGTTTATGAATCCCCAACATAGTTCATAGTCAACTTCGTAATAAGTAAGACCCATAAGTTAATCAACTTGTAATCATGAAATATAGGTAAAAAGGAAGCTTGGGCACCATGGGTGAAAAAACCCAATTGTTGAAACCCAAATACCTTGACTTTGGATAATCTCTTGATGAAGATTTGAATGGAGACTTGAAGCTCGGATTAATCCCTTAAGATTCAGAAGAGTTTTGGACACTTGAATTTTCAGAGAAATATTAGTCTTAAGTTTTTGAAAGAGCATTATGGAATGTCTTGTATGATTTGAAGGTGAAATATGGCTAAGTATAGGCATTTTCATGCACAGGAAGACTTACGCCTAACACCCAAAAGACTTGGACCAAAGTGACAAAAAAACTAGCATGAAAATAACACACTAGAGTGCCCTTGGTGTGTTGCGCTTGGGGCATGCTAGTTCACAGGAAATCGCATTTTTGCGGTTTACAAATTTTGCTACGGTTGCTCTTAAATCAGGGTTCGACTCATCTCCCACTCAATTTTGCCCCCTAAATAGAAATATAAAGTCGGATTTTCAATATCATACACGAATTTTGAGAAATATGGAAATTATGATTCTGTGCACTTTCTAGGCACATTTTTAGGTACTTTTTTGGGTCATTTCAATTAGGGTCAGTTTAGGACTTTTTAGCTTGTAACATGGGCTCATAGGGATTTGGTATGATATTTTGGGAAGATAGTGACTAAATACCCTCCTTGATACTGTGTTTTTCTAGACTTTTGCCCTATCAACATTGTTACTTTTCATTTCATTCTCCCTTTCTCCTATTTCAAGCTTTTCAGGGTGCTTTTTTTTTTTTTTTCATTTTTCAGCTTTTTGCCATTTTTTTGCTCTTCATTTTTGTCTTTGTTCATAACTATCATTTTTGTACATGATTTTTCTCCTTTCCAATGTATCACCAACTTCCCCCTCATTTGTCACGACCCAATCCTAGGGCCTGGACGTGACCGGCGAATGGGAACCCAAATGAGAAACCAAGCCTAGGGCCATGTGACTCACCACAGGTCGTGTAGAGGTGCCTTGAGGTGGCCCTTGGCCTTAACTTGGAGTTTAAGATGAAGGCACGCACCATTTGAGCCCAACACGGTCTGTGTGGCACTTTGTGGACCCTGTAGTGGCTCGTGTGGGTGGCCTTGGTCTTGAAAACTACATTTTGGCCAATGCTTGGACTAGATGAACCTCTCATAGACCATTCACCTCTTCATGGACCGTACAGGCCTCCATATGGGTATTGGTGTGAAAATTTTATGGAATCACTTTCTTAGAACATTGTTATTGAAATGTTTTCATCACTTTCTCAGAACATTGTTATTGAAATCTTTTCTAAGTATGGCTTCACGAAAGGTCATATGGTTTGTGTGCCTTTGTGCAAACTGTGAGAACCTCCCATGGGACCCCTGAGAACAATTTTAATTCCACTTAATAAATGGCATTCTCATAATTATGGTTACTCTTAAGGGTCTTTTCAGACTTTCTATGCTATCCTAAGACATTGAAATGACCTATAATCTTCTTCTCATTCAAATTCATTCTCAGACTAAAAATTATATTCAAACTATCTCTTAAGAACTCCTCTCAAAAACTCCAGTGAAGGCATAGCTTGGGAAATAAGGAAAGACTCTATTCTTCATCAAATTCTTCTTAATGAACTAAGGTATGTGGGATTGATTCATGATCCTTATCAACCACGAAATCCCCAAACTCTTTTACTTGGATTTTCATGAAATCGAACTTACTTTAGTTATGGGCTTTTAAAATTAATGTTTATTTGATTCAATTGAGATATGTGTAATGTTTTATTATTGAATTTAAAGTGATTATACCCCTAATATGTTAATTGCATGAATATTATGAAGATTTGAATATGCATTGTGCCTTTAAAGTTTTGTTTAACCATGGGTAATCCAAATTGTGATTTGAATGTGGATTTTACTTAGTGATTTACTTGAATTTCACATTGAACTGTTGATTTCGATTGAAGCTCTATTGCCCATGCTATTCTCTCATCATTCATAGCATATGCATATATGAGCATTGGTTTTTATGAAGGATATGAGGTGGGCTAAGACCCAATTATGTTGATGAATATGATTTTGATAAGCACGTGGTTATGAATGAGCTACTCCTATGCATGAAAGTAGGAAATGAGGTGTGGTTTTGCCTTTAAGCATAAGTATGCCTTGTTATGATTTGAAAACTTATGTTCCTATTCAAAGAATGTATATGTATATGAATTCACATGGGATAAGTACCTACCATTGAATGTTTGTTTCCTTTGTGGATGATTATGATACGTTATTGAAATCCTTTCCAAAATGTGTGTGGTTCCCATGAAGTAAGGTACTTTTTGAAATAGGTGTTGTTCTCATAATTTGAGTGAATGTTGTGGAATCCTATCGAAATAGATATTGTCCCTGTATGTAAGGTACTCTCCGAAATGGGTATTGTTCCCGTAAGGTGAGTGAATGTTGTATAAATCCATTTCTAAATAAATGTTGTTCCCGTAAGGTAAGGTACTCCATAAAATGGGAGTTGTTCAAGGTGAGTGATTTAGCATAGAAATCCTTTTGGAAATGTGTGGTGTTCTCGTAGGGTGAGGTTTTGATGTGCTATTAATATACAACACTTTTGAAGCTTAAAGCGTAGAATTTTGAGTGTTCTCAATGCGATAGTGGTTTAATGTCTTTTTGTGTCTTTTTTGCAGGATTTCTAGGTTGGCATTGATTATTTTAAGAATATGTAGAAGCTGTCTATTTTCATGATACACGAGACCCTCTACAGGTCGAAGAGTATTTTACGGGCCATGAAGGAGGTTTCGTCTGGAATTCCAATAAAGGGTAGATTTTTGAAGTTTGATCTATAAACATGCAGATGAGTCATGGAACATATTATGAGTTGTAGATAAGGTCTCGTACCCTAAAGATTAGAGATGAAGGACATTTCGAAGTTTCACTACAAGAAACTCCCTACGGGTTGTGGAATCCTTTACAGGCCATAGAGGGGTATCATAGAAGCCAAGTCTAGAATTGCAGCAACAAACAATGAAAGCTTGACTACAACCGTAAATAACTTTGTGGCCCGTGGAGCATCTTGTAAAGCATGCCAACCCAATTATCCTATTTTGTTTTGGATTCATATTTTAAACATTATAAATACTGTTTTAGGTTATTTTTCTTTGGAGGAGCAGCGAGATACAGTAGAGTGGAGAGTTCAGAAACACTTGTAAACTTTAATTTCATCTTCTAACTATAATCTTGTGATTCCTAATGAAGCTTTGAATTTTCTTGTTCTTAATTCAATTGTGTAAATACTCTATCATGTTATTCAAATTCATAAGTCTTACATTTATACAAATCATGTAAAGCTAAATCCACAACTAGGGTTTTGGGAACCATGAAGAACTAATAAGGTAAGAACAGATAATTAGTAATTCTTGAAAAGTGAGCTTACATGTATTAATTAAATCTCTTCATTATGTATGATTTGTTATGGTGCACTACATTAGAACTAGCCTAGTGTTAGTGACTGGACTAAGATATTAAACGATAGGAAAAGAGATTAATTAACAGGATTCGATCGATGTTTCTCGTCGAATCAATTGGACTAGGCCAAGGGGAGGTGGTACAGGGATAATAGGTAAGGGTTGTGACACTGTGGGGATGGATGATGTCACATAGTGAAATTCGCCTCTCGTATGGGCCAAAGGGTTTGGTGAACTTATC
Organism: Solanum clarkiae; assembly: GCA_011800125.2. Classification (NCBI taxonomy): domain Eukaryota; kingdom Viridiplantae; phylum Streptophyta; class Magnoliopsida; order Solanales; family Solanaceae; genus Solanum; species Solanum clarkiae. The sequence continues at coordinate 34,731 of JAABOM020018651.1, forward strand.
ATTTTGCATGCTACACGCTAGAAAAGAATTAGGTTACCCAATAATAATAAGTTAGGGAATCATGGGGAACACAATACCCTAGTTTCTCTCCATATTGATTTAACCCATGTGTTAGTTACGATTACTCTTTACTTGTTATTATAAATGCCCCTCCATTTGGGGGGATAAGTTTGTTAATAACCCTAAATTGAACCGTTGAATTCTTCTAAGTCTACAATATTTTCTTGGGTTTGACCCTAAGTTGGTTAGGTTTTATATCTTGACAATAACTACTTTAGCCTAAAAAAGAAGGTGTAGCTTGAGTGAGATTAAGACTTTGGCACGTTTTTGGGGAATACAACTAGACTTGTCTAATTCAAGTGATTTGGAAATTAATCCTTATTTCCCTCATTTTATGTTTCTTGTTGTTTTTTGTTTACTTTCAGGGGTATAAGTGTAGTGTATGCCAAACGCATGAAGTCGAGGAAACCCATGAATCCATTTGACGTAGAGATCAAAAGAACAGTAAGAAGAATGGCCTAACATAATGCTATCAATGTGACAAATCTAGTTGTGAATCAGAATGTGAATGAAAAAGCTAACAATGAAAAAACACCTTCTTTTGAGGATATTTCTCACAACCACTGGACTTCAATTCCTACGTTTATCAGTGGAATCAATATCGACTGAATCCTGTGTCTGTGGAGGTGACTGGAGCTATTGTGTTGCCACCACTACTAGATGACACAAGGTTCGTGTTTTGAGTGGGTTGCTTCAGATACTGTAGAACTGTGGGATGTTTGCGGGCCTAATATTAGAGGATCTGCATAGCCATCTACAAAACATTGCATTTATCTACAAAAGTGTGATGGGAACAAAAAATCTGTTTATGTATAATGTAGAACTTCATGTTTTTCCAATATCTCTGATAGGCAATGTAGCACTATGGCTATTTGAGCTCGCATAGAGTTTGATCACTAGTTAGGCAGAATTGCAGAGCACCTTATTTGAGGGTTACTTCCTGAGATCAAAGACGCTCAAACTGAAAGACCAAATCAACAACTTTGAGCAACTTCCTCGTGACTCGATCAATACCACATGGGAGCTGTTTACTAAGTGATTTGGGAGTGTGCTTGACCATAAAATCATTGATGACGCTTTGGTGGAGATTTTCTACCATACCCTTGATGAAAATAGTCAAGCCTGTGCTGTTAGCATTATAGGGCATGTTTTAGATCAACCATTTACAAGGATTACTGAAAGGATGGAGAGAGTAGTCAAGACCAATCTTCCATCCGGAAAAAGTGCTAGAGCATCGACTAAAAGTTCATGTATGATCAGTATTGGTTTGGAGAAAGCTAAAATAAATGAAGAGATTATGTAAGAGCTTGCTTGAATCCATATAGGTATGGCGGTGATGATGAAGCAGAGTGAGGACTGAGCCAATGTTATTACTCATCAGCCTCCATGAGTATGTATAATGGTCCTTACTATGAGAAAGAGACTTGTTTTTTTGCTGATTAAATAGGGGTTTCAAAACTAAAGCCCAAGGGTCCAATGAGGACTATTGGCTCCAAGCTCAGGGAAACCAAGGTTAGAACTTCAATTATCGAGCTTTCTGAGATAACTACGGAGGGTACTACGATAGGAATCGGCGCAAAGATAGATATGCAAATTAGGGCCAAAAAGAGGTGCAAGTAGCTATAGAATTGAAGAGATGTTTGATTGCCTGTTGAAGAAAGTTGATACAAAAGATTAGACTCTGAAGGGCATGAAATATAAGATCTCTAACATATATCAGAAAATCGAGTCTCATTTTGTTTCCATCAAATAGCTTGAGCAACAGTTCGATCAAGTGTCAACTCAACTAAAATCTTCATTAGAGGGGTACACTACCTAGAAATATAGTTTAAAATCCCAAGAATGACAAGCAATGCATGGTAGTTACTACTCGTGCTGGCAAAAGTACCATTGATCCTACATGCCAGTTGATGACGATGATGCTCGAGAGGAGACAGTTGAGGTGAAGAATGCAAATACCAGAGACTATTGTGGATAGGATAGGGTGAGTGATGTTGCAGATATGCTATACAAGCTGAAACCTATTCCAAGCCTCCACCTCCCTTCTGTCAGAGAATCAAAAGGAAGGAATAAGAGGGGAAGTTCTAGCATTTTCTCTCCACACTAAAATGACTCTCTATCAACATTTCTCTCATTGAGGCATTTGAGAAGATTCCGAGATATGCGATGTATATGAAGGACATGGTTACGAAAAAGTGCTATGTGAGTCAGTAGCTCTTCCAAGAAATTCAACATTGGAGTGCAATTGATATGAGGTCCTTGGTTAAAAAGCGAGAAGATCCCAATGCTTTCACCATAACTGCACATTTGGGGATATGGAGTTTAGAAGGGAATTGTCTAATCTTGGTGTCAATATTAGTCTAATATCTCTTGTGGTATTCAAGCGACTAGGACTGGGAGCCCCTAATCCGATGAGCATGCAATTGTTGATGGCTAATCACAGGGTAAAGAAGCTTGTGGGGATACCTTATGATATGCTCGTTAAAGTTGAGAAGTTCATATTCCTAGTAGACTTTGTAATCCTTGACTGCAAAGTCAACTTCGATGTCTTAATCATCTTGGTAAGGCATTTCTATCCACTTGTCAAGCATTAGTTGATATGGAAGCGAGTTAGATTGAACGACGAAATGGTTATCTTCAATATCTATTAGTTTATGAAAAGTCTAGATGATCATAAGAATGAGGTTTTGGCACTTGGTGAAGTTTGAGTAACCAAGTTGCCCAAGTCATGTCGAGATAATAAATCAAGCGCCACTTGGGAGGCAACCCAAGCTTTTTAATGTAATAGTTGTAGTTGTAGCTTTACTTTTTTTCTTCTGAATTTATAGGTAGTTTAGGTTCTTATATTTTCATTATAATTTTGGACATTGGGATGGTTGCAATAGGGTAACAGTGTGTTCTCTGAAAACTGTGCATGTACATGGCTAAGTTAGCCATTCTTAGCATAAAATCACTCCACAACTCATACTTCATCTCATATACACATCATGTGACAAACAACTTATGCACTCCAATCCACGAGCCAACTTTACGGCCCGTAGACAAACCTGCAGGTTGTGAATGGGTTCGCGGACCCCAGGTAGGTTCTCTATGATTTTGACTAAGTGTTGGGTTTTCTACGACCAACTCTACAAGTTGTACTTCATTTATGACTCATATACTAGCCCATGAAATGTAGTCCTCAAAATTATGGTTAAGACATCTTATGAAACCATGATATCGGGCTGTGGAACACTCTAGCGTTCGGGATAAGGAAAAATGTCTAATAAGGGTTCAGGATAGGCCCCTCCTCAACTAACTATACAGTACAAAAATATAAGTTGTAGACACACAAGGCTCCGAAGTAACCTGGAGCTTGGTAAGAACAGTTGGATATCCTATAGTCCTACTGGGGAGAGCTACTAGCACGTGTACCTGCAACATACAATGCAGGTCCCCCTTAAGGGACGTTAGCATAAGGTAATGTACAGAATATGCAAGGCAAGAAATACTTTATACGAAGTAACAACTCAAATAAAACAATGCACTTGTGTAAGGATAAGGGACCATTTTTAGTCATACTGTGGAATCATATACTTTATGTTCTTTTTATTACTTTACCTATACTGTATAATCTGTACACAACATGTAATACAAATGACAAGCTGATCAGTGGTACACCTATATCGGGATCAGCCTTAGCTAGGCTTTTCCTTTCACCCCTTTGGCTACCCCCATGATAGGATAGACCCTGGCTAGATGATTCTTCCACCCCTCGGGTTACCATCCATCAATAGGCAATATACTTTATCTTTCAATTACTTTTGAAATGATTCTTTTAGTGGTCATAATATTAGAGTTGTAGGACTGTAGATGTAGGATGTGATATGTAAATAATCATACAAGATAATACTACAATGAAAAGAGTATGTTACACAAATAATGAAATGCATATGAGATGAAACAACTTGTGAACTTTATTTAGCAACAAAAACCCATGTATGTTGGTATCCAAGTACGTATACAGATTTGAAAGTGATTGTATATGGGAGCATACAAACATGTGAAATAGTGGAGATATGGTTGATGGTTGTGTCGAAGTTGGTGAGTGCCTTTATGTGCCAAGGATGGATCTATGTTTCATGCCAAATAATATGAAATCAAGTTGCCTTATATACCTCGATATATGACCTCGTTATTACCTCAAAGTAACCTCCTTTTCCCTCAAATATTATCTATAATACAGTAGACAATAATACTAGTATTAGCAGCTAAGAAACACTTCTTGGAAGTCTAATCTTATAAAAGATAACACCGGGCAACAAGTTTGTATTTAGTGACCCAAAGGTATTCTTTCAACCTTTCCATTTATTATCATATTTTCTAATAACCACTCTTATTTACATGCAATATACAACTTGTTTTAGAACCTTAATAGTTTTACAAAAGTTCACAAGGTACAAGATAGAACCATCTTACACAGCACACCAATAGGAGGTACAAAACATTACATCATCTCGTTACATTTTGACGTCAACAATTATGAACCCGTTCAACTTTAACCAGACTGTATCCAACATTATTTACATATAAAATCAGCCCTAAATAGTCCAAAAATAGTCCCAAAGTAGATGGAGGTCATGGAAGAACAATTCCCAAGTACCAGCCCACAAGTTCGTACTAGGAACACAATTGTGATATTATATAAGAATTCACTTTTGCGGACTATAAAAGTGGTGCAGAAGCCTAGTTACATCACTAACAAAATAAACCTTGTCAAAAACATAAGCCTAACTTTGTAATTCAGCCAACCAAGAAGAGAAAATCCTCTTGAGTAACAAGAAAAGTGCAGAACAATCTTTAGGAAACATGCTGTCCAAATTTCCAGCACAAGATAACTAGCATATACTTTTTGTTTTTCATGAAGAAACCATACTAAATACTCAACTATAATTACTTTCCTTTACATTCAAGTTGTAGAGACTCTCCAAGAACCCTAAAAGTCTCTTGTGGCTGCTTGTAATGTCAAGAAATAGATGAGAGGAAACTTGGAAAAACAATTTGATTTTTGTCCAAGTGAAGTGACTTGAGTAAGCTGCTTATAAGCCCCTTTTAAAGGATCACTTGGCCGACTTACTTTTACATTATAAGCCTTATTTTATCCAGTAATTAATGTACCATTTTTCCCCTTTCACTTGGGCCTTAAGGGGCTCCAAATTGATGGGCCTTTGGTGCCAGTGTTTCTCATTTCTCTTAGTTAGTTTGGGAATAAATTATCAAAGAAATTGTGATGTCTTTGGTCTCTTTTTATATTCTTCTTAGGATGAAAATATAGTCCATTTATGATGCTAAAACATGGGCTAAAGTTACACCCTTAACATGGAATTTATTGAACATCGGACTTGGACAGATTCGACGTCGAACCTCGTCTTCATCTAGCTAGTAAATTTAAGCTTAGCAAGTAGGTAACTCACCTGCTAGCTTCCTAAGTCCTACAAGCACCTCACTTTCTCTCACTTCATTTAAAATCTCCTAGATTTGACTTAAAACTTGTATACACTCGACCCTCTTAAGCGTTAGACGTACATATCGCCCTCAAATTTGACATTCAAGCACTTTCAAAAATAGGCGCTAATTTGACCAAGCCATATCATGTTTCTCATGCATAGGACTAGTACATGTAATGTGTGAGGTGTTACACATGCCACCCCTTGGAAAGTGTTTCAGGTACATACCCCTCAATGAGGTAGTGCGGGCTTAGCATCCCCCAGCAATGCGATTGAGGTACATAACCCTCAACTAGGTAGTACGGGCTTACCTAACCCCGACAAGGAGATTGAGGTACATACCCCTCAAAAAGGTAGTATGGGCTTACCACACCCAATAAGGTGATTGTCACGACCCAAGCCTAGGGCCTACAAATGATGAGGAATGGGGAACCCGAAGGAACCCCAAACAAGCCTTATAGCATATCATTACAGATCCTTGGTCACAGAAACAATTAAAACAAAATAAGAGATAAATGTAGATAAGGGAGAATTGGGACTAAGGATAAACTTCCATATAATAAATATCAAGAGTCAAGCTAATAGCATAGATACATAACATGTCCAACAACACCTCTACTACATTGATAAGAGTGCGGCCCAGGACAAGAAACTAGGCTCACCATCATAGTAAATACATAAGTCAAAGAGAGAAAGACTTAATACATGGCAAAATATTATAAGTAACATCCCCGAAATAGAGGACTCACCAACAAGCATGATAGAAGTCATAGTAACCACGTGGAGGAGAATGATCAAATGTTAAATTGGTTCCTACATGGTGATGTCATGTAGGCATAGAGTATGCGTTAGTATGTTTGAATGTACTAAGTATGTAGGATGAAGTGAAATAAGAGGTAGGTAAATGCATAATCATAAGCAACTAATAGCATACTATCAATATGACGTATATGAATGATGCTTGATGTAAAATCATGCTTATACAGATCATAATAAGAATGTAAGGATTGACCATTATAGTACAAGACAAGGCCTACCACCCTCTTAGATAGGCGCATGAGATACAATCCCCTTCATAAGATTGATGGAGTACAAATCCCCCACTGTGGTCGATGGAGTACAAAGCCCCCATCAAGGTTGACAAAGTATATACCCCCCATTGAGGTTGATGGGTACTAACACCTAACAAGGTTACCCGGGCCTTTTTACCATCCCCTAAGATAGGCAACCAAGGTACCAACCCCTTGATTGGTTACCTGGGCCTCCAATCCTCGAAAAGTAGGCTTGGTCATCGCCAACACTATATAGATATAATATCATATATATACACTCCTTTGATCATCATGCATATACATTCCTTTTCATCATCATTCTATCATTATTTCATCATCGTCTCATCGTCATTTCATCATCATATAGTTATTCAACTCATAAGACATAACATTGGACCTTCAATTCCTCAAGAATCCATAATCGGACATTTTATCAAATACTTAGAGGGTGCATAATGCTAGTGTAAAACCATACAATTCAAGAGTGAAATCATGCTAAAAAATTCAGTTTAAAACCATCAATAGATACGTGGTAACACCCTCAAACAATATATATCTAGACGCTTCATCAATTCTCATCATAAACCTTAGATTCATAGCTCCGAACATAGTAAAAAAGTCACAATTTCATAAACCCAACATAGTGTGCAGTGCATTTCATAATGAATGACACCCATGATTAAATCAAATTTGAATCATGCAATTTTATAGAAAGAGCTTGGGTATCATGGTTGAAAGGAACCCATGAAAGAAACCCACATACCCTAGCTTTTGAGATGAACTTGATGAAGATTGGAGATGAAGACTTGAAGCTTGAGAGGAAATCCTTAGATCCGGATAGGGTTTTGCGACTTGAATTTAGGAGTAAAATATTTGGCTAAGTGTTTGAATGAGTATTGGTGAATGTTTAGAATGATATGAGGGTGAAGAATGGTTAAGTATAGTCATTTTCATGTTTGGAACACTTAGGCCCAAGACTTAAAAGTCATGGACCAAAGCTAAAACTGGGCAAAATTTAACACTAGTGCGTGCCCCTGGCTCTTCGCGCCAAGGGCGCAAAAAGCTCTCTTGAATTTGCATTTTTGAAATTTTAAATTTTGTTATAGTTGCTCTAAAATTGGGGTTAGACCCTTTAACCCCTAATTTTGACTCACTGAACAAGAATATGAAGTCAGATTTTCAATGTCACGCACGGATTTTGAGATATAAGGAAATTACAATTCTGGGCACTTCCGAGGCACATTTTCGGGCACTTTTTGGGGTCGTTTCAATATCTCCTCCTTGGGAACATTTGTCCCTAAATGAAAAAGAGACATATATGAGATGCACAAATATGATAATTTCTGCCCATATAGAGATGCAACAATGCACTTAAAGGTCATGTCAAAAACATCACCATAAGTATAAAATCATCATGAACATGTACATTTAAACATGAACATATGCAATGACATGGGGCTGAACTTAAGACTTGAGATCAAATAAAGGACTTAGATCAATACCTTAGGCTTGATTGGAGTAGAAAAGGTAAGGACATCACTTTTTCATGTCTGCTTCGGCCTTAGAAGTAGCACTTTCAACTTGTTAATTCCTCCAAAAGACCCTAAGAGAAGCGACCTCTTTGTTTCTCAACTTCTTCACTTGCCTATCAAAAATAGGAACCGGAATCTACTTATACGTAAAATAATCCTCAACAACACCTATATAACATCAAGAGGCACAATGGCATTCAGATAACCCACACATTTCCTCAACATGGACATATTGAACATCGAATGAACCAATTCCATCTCACTAGGCAACCTCAACTCAGAAGCTACCTTGCCAACCCTCCTCATGAACTCATAAGGACCAACATATATTGGGATCAACTCCCCCTTCTTACTAAAATAGACCACACCCTTCATGGGTGAATCCTTTAGGGGGACCCAATCACATTCAAGGTTTCTTCTTCTCACATCGGCATAGGATTTTTGATGACTTTGGGCCATATTCAACCTTTCCCTAATTATCCTAACCTTCTCAAGAGCCTCCATAACCAGATCTGGTCCCAATAAAGATATTTCACCAACCATAAACCATCCGACCGGTAATCTACATCATCTACCATAGAGAGCCTTAAAAGGAGCCATACTGATGCTAGAATTATAGCTATCGTTGTAGGAAAACACAAGCAACAGAATATGATTATCCTAAGTACCTTTAAGCTCCAACACATATGCTCTAAGCATATCCTCCAGGGTTTTGATAGTCCTCGCGGCTTTGCCATCTATTTGAGGGTGGAAGGCCTCAGAAAGCTTAACTCTAGTACCAAAACCTCTTTGGAAGGATCTCCAAAATTGTGAGGTAAATTGAGCCACACGATCAGATATGATAGATAAAAGAACCCCATGCAACCTTACCAAGTCATGAATGTATGAACTTGCACAATCTTCAGCTCTAAATGTGGTCTTAACCAGTAAAAAGTGAGCCGATTTTGTCACCCTATCAACCACAACCCAAATAGAATCAAACCTCTTTCTAGTCTTAGGTAACACAACCACAAAATCCACATTTATCTCTTGCCACTTCCAAGTAGGAACCTCCATGTTCGCTTCCAAGTAGGAACCTCAATGTCTTGGGTTATGCCACCTGGCCTTTGATGTCTGGCTTTGACTTGTTGACAAGTATGACAACCGGAAACCAATTTGGCAATATCCCTCTTCATACCTACCCACTAGTATACCTCTCTCAAGTCTCTATACATTTTTGTCGAGCTGGGGTAGATAGAATAAGAAGAGTTGTGGGCTTCATCAAGGATCTTTTCTATCAAACCATCATCAAACAGTACACACAACCTACCTTGGTACCGAAGGGCACCATCTCCCCCTTGGGAGGAAACCTCCACCTTGCCCTTTTTCACCAAGGTCTTCGATTCTAACAAGAAGGGATCAAGATCTTTTTTTCTCTCACCTCATCAATCAAAGAAGACTTAGAACCATCAACGACAACCATACCACTATTACCAACCTCTTCCAGCCTAACTCCCAATTTAGCCAATCGATGCACCTCTCTAACCATTTCCTTATAACCACCGCCAACACATGCTAGGCTACCCATGGATACCTTACTTAAGGCATCTGTCACAACATTTGCCTTACCTAGATGGTAATGCACACTCATATCATAGTCTTTAAGAAGTTCTAACCATCTCCTTTACCTCAAATTGAGATCTTTCTAAGTGAAGATGTATTGGAGGCTCTTATGATTGGTAAACACATCAACATGCACCCCATACAAGTAGTGATGCCAAATCATTAATACAAACACAACTGTAGCTAACTCTAGATCATCGGTAGGGTAGTTCCTTTCATGTACCTTGAGTTGTCTAGAAGCATAAGCTATGACCTTACCATTTTGCATCAACACACAACCCAAACCAAAGTTGGTAGCATCACAACACACCAGAAATCCCTCAAGCCCATTTGGTAGTGACAATATAGGAATAGGCACAAGCTTGTATTTCAATCTTTTGAAACTCCTTTCATATTCATCGAACCACACAAACTTGGCCTTCTTTTGATTCAATTTTGTCATAGCGGAAGCAATACAAGGGAGCCCATTCACAAACCTCCGATAATAACCCACTAAGCCAAAGAAACCCCTAATATCCGACGGGGTCAATAGTTCAGGCAAATTACTTATCACATCTGTGTTTTTAGGGTCCACCTTTATACTATACCCCGATAGCACATGCCCTGATAAAGCAACCTCCCTCAGCCAAAATTCACACTTTCTATATTTAGCATACAATTTCTCCTCCCTCAATCGTTGTAACACAACCCTTAAATGAGCCCTACGCTCCTCCTCACCACGAGAATAGATCAAAATATCATCAATGAAGACCATAACAAAGAATCAAGTTAGGGTTTAAAGACCCTACTCATTAGGTCCATAAAGATGGCTGCTACATTAATCAACCCAAAAGACATCACCACAAATTCGTAGTGCCCATACCTAGTTTTAAAGGTCGTCTTGGGAATATCACACTCCTCACTTTCACTTGGTGATACTTGGACTGAAGATCAATCTTAGAGAAATGGTTAGCCCCTTGCAATAGGTCAAATAAATGATCAATCCTCGGAAGAGGATACCTTTTATTTACGGTGATCTATTAAGTTCCCGATAGTCAATACTTATCCTAAATGACCCATCATTCTTTTTTGCAAACAATGCCAAAGCACCCCCAAGATGATTGGCCAGGTCTAATAAATATCTTCTCTAACAAGTCCCTCAATTGTTCCTTCAACTCCTTCAACTCCATCGGGGCCATATGGTAAGGGTGAATAGAAATACGTTAAGTATCGGGGAGGATGTCTATGCCAAAGTCTATTTCCCTTTCAGGAGGAATACTGGGAATATCATTTAGACATCAAGAAACTCATTTAGAACCGAAACCGACAATATGGGAAGGACTTTAGGCTCTATATCCCTAACCCTTACAAGATGGAAAAGACACCCCCTTAGAGATCAACGTACGGGCTTTAATGCAAGAGATGAATCTACCCTTGACCACCACCACATCTTTAAGGATGAGCTAATTTGGAAGTTGAAATTTGACCCTGGGGTTTTATAATAAATAGAAGCATAGTAGGCATATAACCAATCCATCCTAAGAATGATACAAAAATATGCCTAACTCAACAAGATCACAAAGCAACAATTTATGCAAGATGCAAATAGGACAACTTCTATAAAATTTTCTAGCAACAATGGATTCTCTAATAGGAGTAGACATCTCATATGACTCATGTATCAACTCAGGGTTAACATGAAACTTTTGGGCAACAAAGGGGGTACCAAAAGAAAGAATGACACCCGGATCAATCAATGCATATAAATCAAAGTCAAAGATTTTCAACATACTGGTAACAACATCTTGAACTTCATCAACCCCTTTCCTCCCATGCAAAGCATAGAACTAGTTCTGCCTTGGGGCACGTTCTTGTTAGACACCTCTCTCCAGTGGGACTGCATTAGCACCTTGTGCACGAACGTCCTTGCCCTTATTCTGGTTTCAAGGGAGATCTACCGCCTTATGCCTTATTTCCGCACAACCATAAAAAGCAACGATATTCCTTAAACATAGGCGACTATGACCCTTACCGCACTTTGGACACACATCAATAGGAGCCACACACCTTACACCTGGGGCCCTCGAAAGATTATTTGCAACCCTCTTATCAAATGCATAACTCGGCCTTTGGCCTTGGTGGAACAGGCCACTCCTTTGGAACTTACCCTCAAAATGAGCCCTCTTTGCCTCATGCCCCTTGTCTCTCTCAATTTCTCCTCTTCTATTTGTTTGACATAGGTCATCAAATGTGACAAGTCCATGTCACTAATCAACATGGCAGGCCAACATTCTTTAGTAACCAAGTCGAAGATACCCATAACAAACTTGTTCATTCTCGACCTTGGGTTGATAATCAAGTGAGGACCAAACTTTGAAATTTAGGTGAACTCGAGGGCACACTCCCTCACACTCATGGACCCTTGTCTGAAAGTTGTAAACTCTACCAACTTAGCTTCCCTAAGTTCAAGGGGGAAGAATCGATTAAGGAAGGCTACCTTGAACTCCTCCTAAAGCACCACATAGTTGACTCTCTTTTCTTCCTTCCATTGCTTAAACCATATTTGTACTTCCCCTTTGAGCTGGTAAGCCACCAACTCTGCCTTTTCCTCCGGCCTCACACCCATGATGGATAAAATTTTATAGGCCTCACCAATGAAATCTTGGGGGTCCTCAGTTATATTTGACCCATTAAATTCTAGGGGATTTATTCTCATGAAGTCTGTTACCCGAGAGGCTGCTGTAGGAGCATGAGACGCTTGGGCTTCTTGGTTGGCTTGATTAACGACCACATGTAAAAGCAAGATGAGAGCATCCCTAATTTCTCCATTGGCCGGTTGTTCCTCAAACGTGCGGGCTTGTCTTCCCCTCGTATTAGGCATGATCTAGCATAACAAAGAACAGTCATTGGTTGGAAAGATTACTTTAACTCTAGAGCATGAGTTAGAACATGAAGAAGGGAAACATTTCCTAAAATGTTTCATAGCCTCCTACTCAGATGTACAACACATCTATGAATAAGACTCTAATCAACATAGTGTGTTGGACTTCGAGGATCTAACAACATAGTGCTTTGATACTACTTTTGTCATGACCCAAGTCTAGGGCCTAGACGTGATCAGTGAATGGAGAACCTGAAATATCCCCAAATAAGCCTCATAGCATATCATTACACATCCTTGGTCGCGGAAACAATTTGAATGACAATAAGAGATAAATGTAAATAAGGGAGAATTAGGACTTAGGATAAACTTCCATATGAGAAACATCAAGAGTCAATAGAGTCAAGCTCATAGTGTGGATACATAACATGTCCAACAACACCTCTACTACAAAGATAAAAGCGGGGGCCAAGATAAGCAACGGGGTTCACCATCATATTCAATACACAAGTCAAAGAGAGAAAGTCTTAATACATGGCAAGAGATCATAATTAACGTCCTCGGAATGGAGGACTGACCAACAAGCTTGATAGAAGTCGTACAAGCCACGTGGAGGAGGATGATCAAGCTATACACCAGTTCCTACATAGTGACATCATGTAGGCATAAAGTATGCGTTAGTATGTTTGAATGTACGAAGTATGTAGGATGCAATGCAACAAGAGGTGGTAAATGCATAATCATAAGAAATGAATAACATACTATTAATATGGCATATATGAATGATGCTTGAAGTAAAATCATGCTTATATGGATCATAATACGAGTGTAAGGTGTGACCATTATAGTGCATGCCAAGGCTTACCACTCCCTTTGATAGGCGCATGAGATATGAACCCATTGATGAGGTTGTTGGAGTACAAGCCCCCTACTAAAGTTGATGGAGTACAAACTCCCCATCAAGGTTGCAAGAGTACAAACCCCCCATCAAGGTTGATGGGTACCAATCCTCAATGTGGTTACACAGGCCTATCATCCCCTGAGCTGGGTAACCAAGGTACCAACCCCTCGATACGTTACCTGGGCCTAAAACCCCCCGAGCTAGGCTTGGTCATCCCCAACACTATATAGAGATAATATATATATGTATATATGCACTCCTTTCATCATCATGAACATACGTTCCTTTTCATCATCATTCAATCATCATTTCATTATCATTTCATCAACATCTCATTATCTTTTCATCCTCACATAGTCATTCAACTAATAATACATACGTTGGACATTCGATTTCTCAAGAATCCATAAATGGACATTTTATCAAACACTTGAGGGTGTTTAATGCTAGTGCAAAATTATGAAATTCGTGAGTGAAATCACACTAGAAAAATTAGTATAAAGCCATCAAATTATAATTAGTAACTCCCTCAAATGATGTACATCAAGACCCTTCATCAATTCTCATCATAGACCTTAGCTTCATAGCTCCAAATATAGTAAAATAATCACAATTTCATAAATCCAATTTATGTGCAGTGAATTTCATAATGAATAAGACATACGAATAAATCAACTTTAAATCATGCAATTTTGGAGTAAAAGAGCTTGGGTATCATGGGTGAAAGAAACCCATGAAAGAAAACCACATACCTTAACTTTGGATATGAACTTGATGAAGATTGGTGATGGAGACTTGAAGCTTGAGAGGAAATCCTTAGATCCAGAGAGGATTTTGAGACTTGAGTTTAGGAGTAAAATATTTGGCTAAGTGTTTGAATGCATATTAGGGAATATTTAGAATGATATGAGGGTGAATAATGGTTATGTATATACATTTTTACATTTGAGACAATTAGGCCAAAAACTTAAAAGTCTTGGATTGAATTCAAAACTTCTGCATAAATTTAACACTAGTGCGCGCCCTTGACTTGTCGTGCCAGGGGCACAAAAAGCTCTCTAGAATTTGCGTTTTGGGAATTTCGAATTTTGATACGATTTCTCTAAAGTTGGGTTCTAGGTTTTCCCTCTAACTTTTGACCCCCTGAACAAGAATATGAAGTTGGATTTTCGATATCATGCACAAATTTTGAGATATAAGAAAATTACAATTTTAGGCACTTCCAAGGCACATTTTCGGGCACTTTTTGGGGTCGTTTCAATGATTGAGGTATTTACCCTCCCTCCAAAAAAAAGATAGTATGGGCTTAACACCCCCGACAAGGTGATTGAGGCTTAACACCCCCTCAACAAGTTAGTACGGGCTTAACACCCTCTCACAACTTGATTGAGGCTTAACACCCTCCTCAACAAGGTGATTGGGCTTATCACCACCCAACAAGATGTGGTCAACTTACAACACCATAGATATTTTTCATGAATTCGACATAATCATACATTCCTTTCATCATCTTAAAGTTACTTGACTCATGGGCCATGCAATAGATCAATAGCTCAAAAATTCTTAACCGGACATTTTATCAAGCACATGGCGAGTGTGTAATGCTAGTTGAAAATCATACAATTCAAGAGTGAAATCATGTGAGAAAACTTGATGTAAATCAACCCACCAACACTTGGTAACACCCTCATGCAATATATATTGTAACCCTTCATCAATTCTCATAATAGATCATAAATTTATAGCTCAAAACATGCTTAAGGGGTAAACATTTTATGGAACCCTAACATAGTTCATAATCAAATTCATAATAAGAGGCACCCATACATAATCCAACTTGAAAACATGCAATTCATATAAAAAGGAAGGTTAGGCACCATGGGTGAAAGGACCCAATTGTTTAAACTCGTATACCTTAACATTGGAGATTTTGTCAATGAAGATTTGAATTAGAACTTGAAGCTTGAAGGAATTTCTCAAGATTTGGAGATAACTTTGGGACACTTGAATTCTGATGACATATTTGGCTAAGTGTTAGAGAGGGTTTCGTGGTGTGGGGTTGAAAAATGACCAAGTACGTATGTTTTAATGCATAGGGAGGCTTAGACCTAAGTCCCCAAATCCTTAGGAAGAAATAGTGAACTGGCAATAAAAATAATACTTGTCCGCACCCTGGCCGTGTTGCGCCAGGGGAGCAAATCCTCTCTAGATAAGGAATTTTTTGAAAAACTATTTTTTGCTACGGTTGCTCTAAATATACGTTGTACTCATTTCCCAATAATATTTCCCCCTGATCATGAATATGAAGTTGTATATTTGACATCAAGCATGGATTTTGGGATATATAGAAATTACGATTATAGCATTTTCGAGGCACATTTTCGGGCACTTTTTTGGGCGTTTCAATATCTCCTCCTTACAAACATTCATCCTCGAATGTTATAGAAATGTATATAAGTGAAGTAACCAAGATTATTTTAGGCCAACACATGAATACAACAATGCACTTAAACATCGTTTCAAAAATCTCAACATAAGTGTCAAAATCACCATAAACTTGTCAACATAAACATGAATGCATGTAAATGACATAAGGGCTGAAATTTAAGACTTGAAATCACATAAGGGGCTTAAAGTACCTTAGGCTTGAGTGGAATGGAAGAGATAGGGATATCACTTTTGCATGTCCGCCTCGGCTTCCCATGTGGCACTTTCAACTTGTTGATTCCTCCAAAGGACATTAATGGAAGGTACATCCTTGTTCCTCTACCTCTTTACTTGTCTATCCAAAATTTCTATCGGGACCTCTTCATAAGTGAAATTTTCTTCACCAACACCCATAACCTCTAAATGAACAATAACACTTGGGTCACGCACACACTTCCTCAACATAGACACACAGAAGACCGGATGAACCATATTCATATCATTGGACAACTCTAACTCATAGGCCGCCTTACCAATCCTCCTCAACACTCTATAAGAACCCATAAATTTTGGACTCAATTTACTTTTTTACAAAAATGAACCATAGCCTTCATGGGTGAGACCTTCAAATAGACATAATCACCAACCTTAAATTCAATATCCCCTCTAGCCACATCGGCATAGGACTTTCTTCTACTTTGGGCTATTTTCAATCTCTCCCTTATCAACCTTACCTTCTCCATGGCCTCCATAACCAAATTTTGACCTAAGAAAGCTATCTCCCCAACCTCAAACCGTCCAACTAGGGACATACAACGTCTACCATAGAGAGCCTTAAATGGAGCCATACAAATGCTTGAATGATAGCTACTGTTATAAGCAAACTCAAAGTGGAAGACGTTCATTTCAACTACCCTTAAAGTCCAAAACACAAGCTCTAAGCATGTCCTCAAGAATTTGTATAAGTCTTTTGTCTTGGCCATCTGTTTGAGGGTGAAAGGTCGTACTGAGCTTTAACTTGGTACCAAGACCTCCTTGGAAGGACCTCAAAATATGAGAAGTGAATTGAGCACCACGATCAGATATGATAGACAAGGGAACACCATGCAATCTAACCAACTCATGAATGTACAATTTGGCATAGGCTTCGGCACTATAAGTAGCCTTAACCGGTAGGAAATGAACCTACTTTGTCATTCTATCAATCATAACCTAAATAGAATCAAAATGCTTTCTAGTCTTAGGCAACCTAACCACAAAATTCATGTTAATCTCCTCCCACTTCCAAGTAGGAACCTCTATATCTTGGTCTAGGCCACCCAACCATTATGGCTTGGCTTTAACTTATGCAGGAAATTATGACAACTAGATACAAACTTAGCAATATCTCTCTTCGTACCACCCAACCAAAACACTTCCCTCAAATCTCCATACATTTTTGTACAACCAGGGTGAATAGAATAGGAGGAATTATGAGCCTCATCTAAAATCTTCTTTCTGAAGTCATCAACATTAGGTACACACAAACTACCACCTAAGGGCACTATCTCCCCCATGGGAGAATACCTCCACCTTGCCTATCTCTTAGCAAGATCTTTCTTTACCTTCACCTCCTCAATCAATGAATATTTTGAACCATCAACAACCTCTACACTACCATTATTAACCTCTTCCAACCTAACCCCCAATTTTGCCGACTAATGAACCTCTCTAGCCACCTCTTTTCCACCATCATCAACATGAGCTAGGTTACCCATAGACACCGTACTTAGAGCATCGGCCACAAAATTAGCCTTACCGGGGTGATAATTCATACTCATATCATAACCTTTAAGAAGCTCTAACTTTCTTTGTCTCAAGTTGATATCTTTCTGGGTGAACAAATATTGGAGACTCTTATGATTGGTGAACACATCCACCGAACCCCATATAAGTGATGACACCAAATCTTCAAAGCAAATACCACGACGGCAAATTCAAGATCATGGATAAGATAATTCTTTTCATACACCTTAAGTTGTCTAGAGGCATAAGCTATCACCTTACCATTTTTCATCAAAACACAACACAAACAAGTTCTTGAGGCATCACAATACACAACAAACCTTTCCAACCCCTCCGATAGAGACAACATAGGAGTGAAGACAAGCTTATCTTTCAAAGTTTGGAAACACTTCTCAAACTCTTCAGTCCACAAAAAATTTACCATATTTTGGGTCCACTTAGTCATTGGAGAAGCAATAAAAGAGAATCCATTCACAAACCTCTGGCAATAAACCGCCATACTCAAGAAACTCCTAATATCCAATAGGGTCAACGTCTAGGCCAACTTCTAATTACCTTCGTCTTTTGAGGATGCACCTTGATACCATAACCCGACACCACCTAACCTAGATAGCCAACCTATTTAAACCAAAACTCACATTTTGCATATTTGGCATACAACTTCTCCTCCCTCAAGATTTGAAATACCACCCTCAAATGATCCATATGCTCCTCCTAACTATGGGAATACATCAGGATATCATCAATAAGAACCACCACAAACATTTCAAGGTAGGGTTTGAAGACTGTCTTCATGGGATCTATGAAGATATTTGATGTATTAGTCAAACTGATGGACAGAACCACAAACTCATAGTGCCTATGCCTAGTCTAGAAGGCCATGTTGTCACTTAGTGATACCCAGATCAAAGATCAATCATAGAGAAATGACTAGCCCATTGAAGTTGGTGAAAAAGATCATCAACCCTTGGTAAAAGGTACTTATTCTTTCTGGTGACCCTATTAAGTTGCCAGTAATCAATGCACATTCTAGGAGTACCATCCTTCTTCTTCACAAAAACCATCAGTGCACCCAGAGGTGATTAACTAGGACTTATAAAACCCTTCTCCGATAAATCCCTCAATTGCTCCATTAACACCTTCAACTCTGATGGAGCCGTACGGTAAGGGGGAATAGAAATGAGTTGAGTATCGAGAAGGAGGTCTATTCAAAAGCTATTTCCCTTTTGGGGGGAACACCAAGAAACTCATCGAGAGAGACATCAAGGAACTCATTAACCACTGAAACCGCTCTACAGAAAGGACTTTGGACTCAACATTCCTAACCCCCACAAGATGATAGAAACACCCCTTAGAAATAAACTTTTGGGATTTAATGCAAGAAATAAACCTACCCTTGACCACCACATCATGATTCTCTCACTCAAGGATAGGTTCATTAGGGAATTGGAATTTGGCTCTATGGGTTCTATAATCAATAGAGGCATAATGTGCATGCAATAAATCCATCCCAAAAATGACATCAAAACCCACCATATCCAACTCAAAAAAATAAACAAGGAAATATTCTATACAAATGAAAATGGGACAATGTCTATAGACCCTTCTAGCAACAATGGATACACCAATGGGAGCACACACTTCATATGGCTTACACAACAATTGGGGTTTAACATAAAACTTTTTGGCAACAAAAGGAGTAACAAAAAAATAATGGCACCTGGGTCTATGAATGCATACACATCAAAGTCAAATACTTTTAACATATTGGAGATAACAACGGTCACCTGTTCTACCCCTTGTCTCTCTAAAAGAGCATAGAATCGATTTTACCATGGAGAACCCCTTGTTGGCCTCCTCTTCCCCTAGGAACTACATTTCCACCTTGGCCTTGTGGATGACCATCTATACCCTTGTTTGAATTTGGGGACAATCAGTCATCTTATGCCCTACTTCCCTACAACCATAACAAGCATTAGTGTTCCTCAAACATGGGCCATTATGCCTTCTACCACTTTTTGGACACATAGCATTAGGAACCACACTGCCACCACCTTACAATCTTTGATTATCATTAGCAACCCTTCTTTTAAGAGAATTTGAATAACTTTGGCCTTGGAACTTGTGGCCTTGAGGAAATCGACCACCCTTTGGATTTTGGAATCAGCCTTCAAAATGGGCCGTCTTGGTCTCACCCATTCTCCTCTATCTCAACTTTTACCCCTCCAATTGTTTGGCATAATTCATGCAGTAGGACAAGTCCATATCACCTATAAACATGGTGGCATGATACTCGTCATTCACTAAATCAGACACACCCATCACAATCTTATTCATCCTAGACATTGGCTCGGCCACCAATTGTGGAGCATATTTGGAGAATTGGTTGAACTTGAGGGCATAATCCTTCAAACTCATGTACCCTTACTTTAAATTCATAAATACCATCATTTTGGCCACCCTTATCTCAAGAGGGAAGAGTCAATTGACAAATGTCTCCTTAAACACCTCCAGAAGGATCATATTATTGTTGCCTTCTCCACATTCCATTGAGTAAACCATATTTAAGTGACCCTTTTGAGTTGGTAGGCCGCTAACTCTAATTTCTCCTCTAAGTTAACCCTCATAATAGATAACACTTTGTACACCTCATCAATAAAGTCTTGACAATCCTGAAATGACCGCAAAACTACCCAAAAATGTGCCTCAAAAGTGCCCGAAATCATAATTTTCATATATCTCAAAATCCGTGCGTGATATAAAAAATTCAACCTCATATTCCTGATCAAAGGGAAAAATTGAGTAGGAAATAAGTTTAATCACAATTTTAGATCAACCGTAGCAAATTTTATTTTCTCAAATTTGTGCAAAACTGTGACCGTCCGCGATGATACCGCGATGTGCCTCCATTGCGGACTAGGGTTATTTTTGCCTATTTTATTAGTTCAGTCCAAGACTTTTTGGTATTGGGCTTAAGTCTTCCTATGTGTGAAAATACCTATATTTAGCCATATTTCACATTCATAATATACAAGATATTCCCCAATACTCTGTCAAAAACATAGATAAATATTTGACTCATATTTCAAGTGCCAAATCTCATCCAGATATTAATGATTTCACTCAAGCTACAAGTCTCAATTTGCAATATTCATCAAGTGATTCTCTAAAGTTAAGGTATGTGGGTTTCAACCTTTGGGTCCTTTCACCCATGGTGCCCAAGCTTTCTCTTTACCTAAATCTCATGTTACTAAGTTGATTTACTTATGGGTGTTACTATGAATTTGACTATGAACGATCTTGGAATTTTATTAAAGTTTGACTCTTTTAGTATGTTTTGTGCTATAAATCTTAGATCTATCTTGAGATTTGATGAAGGATCTCGATATATATTCCATGATTGTATTACAAAGTACTGCTGGTTGGTTTTATATTGGATTTTCTTGCATGATTTCACTATTAGATTGCATGGTTTATCACTAGTATTACACACCCACCAAGTGTTTGATGAGATGTCCAGTTATTGATTCTTGACTTGTTGAAGGTCTAAAGCATGGATTATGATTTGAATGAATTTCTGATGATAAAATGAATGTATATATGTTTCATTTTCCTCTATAGAGTTATGAGTTGACCAAGCCTTGCTTGGGGGGTTGTAGGACCGAGTAACCAAATAAGGGGTCCTCACTCTGGAGGTAGTAAGCTCGGGTAACCACAGTGAAGGGTTTGTAGCTTGATTTCCTCGCTCGAGATATAGAAGGCCTATGCTATCATGATTAGGGGGTATGTACCTTAATAACCACATTGAGCAGTTTGTACCTCGATTACCTCGGTCGAGAGGGAATAGCCCGTGCTACCATGATTGGGGTATATGTACCCAAAAACCACATTGAGGGGTTTGTATATTGCCTCTCCAAGTGGGTTATTGGCCTTCAATATTCTATATGTGATGGTCACTTCTTGCACATGTACTATGTTTTATGTAAGCATGATTTACTTTAAGCATCATACATACATGCCATATTGCTTTATGCTTATCCATTGCCTATGTTTATGTATTTAGATTATGTTGCTTATCGCTTGTTGCATTGCATCCTACATACTTAGTACATTCAAACATACTAACCTATACTCTAATGCCCACATGATATCACTATATTGGAACCGGAGAGCTCCCGTTGATTCTCCTTCAGGTGGCTAGACATATCATTCAAGTTAGCTTTGGTGAGTCCTCATGTCCAGGGATAATGTCTATCTTCTTTCATGCTTATGCTTAGACTGAATCTTGTACATTTCAGAATACTTATGGTCATTACTATGAGGGTGGGCCCAGTTGGTTGTCTTGGGCCCCGCTAAGTTCTACGTCTAGAGGTGCTGTTGGAAAAGTTATTTATTATGCTTGAGTTTTGACTCATCTATGTTATATAAGTATTAAATTCTCTCCCTTAGTCCCAATTTCCCTTGTTTATGTTTTCTCTTGTTGTTTATCTCGCTTCCATGACCAAGGATTTGTGTATGATATGCCATGAGGCTTGTTTGGGGTCCCTTCAGATTCTCCATTTGCCATGTCACGTCTAGGCCCTAGTTTGTATCATGAAAAAATTAGTATCAGAGCACTAGGTTGTTATGGTCCTCGCAGTCTAACAAATCACGTCGATTAGAGTCCTATTCATAGTTGTGAAGCATGCCACGACTACGAACGAGAGTCTATGAGGAGTTTTAGGAAATGTTTCCCTTCTTGTTGATCTATGTTATGCTATAGAGTCCCCTAAGGCTTATTTCTGAGGAAAGGGCAAGAAACTGCTTCATGCGAATGGGCGAAGCGCTGGTTCCTCAATCGTTGTTCTCACGCGCGAGGTGG
>JAABOM020018661.1:0-18684 GCA_011800125.2 Solanum clarkiae
GGCAGCTAACAATATTGTCAAGTTCGAACAGGGCCTTTTAAATGAGAATTTCACTTGTACACACAAAAATAACTTTGCGACGCCTTCACAAAAATCACATTCATCCACAATCCCTAAAACTCGATATGAGGAAGAAGATGCAGTATTACCTTTAGGGGAGCAGCGAACTGGACGACGAGCTTAACAGTGAATCTCGATACCACAAACTTTGATTCGAAATGTTGACTTGAATCTTTCGACTCAGCTATTCTGGAAATTACTAATTACTGGATTTCAAATATCACCGCTTGAAGATTTCTCTGATTTTTTTTCAAAATCGCCGCCTCCTAATTGACTAGTTTTCTAGGGTTCTTATTCAACTTCCTCTGCCCGTCCCCCCAGAAATTGAAGGAGAGGAGCTTTAAATAGCTCCCCTTCCATTAATGCAACTGACCTATTTGGGAAAGGGGCGTCGGGTTTGGGAAAGGGGAAACGTGGGGAAGGGAAACGGTGTCGGGAAGGGGAGAAGTTAGGCGGTGCATATGGGGTTTGGAGAAGAAGGAGAGGCGATGGTTTGGTGTTGGGTGGCTAGGGTTTCTAGGGAATGGGTGGAGAAGAAGGGTTTGGGAAATTGAAAATGAAAGAAAGAAGAAGAAAGGGGTCGGGGGGATGGATATTAAGGGCGCGTGCAGTGCACACGCCTGTTTAAAAAATTATTATTTTTTTTAATAAATCATTTAAAAATAGTTAAAATAAGAATAAATTCCCGATGATTAATTTGACACCGTGGAGGATAAAAATTGGGTGTCAACAAATGTTATTTGGTGGTGGCCAACACCAAACCCCGCATTGTGTCATGATCCGACCAAGGTAGTGATGAATAGGAAAAGAAAAATGGATGACAGAATTCGGTTGATGAATTCTCGTGTAATCTACCAAACCCGACCAAGGAGAGGTTCACTAGGACAATGGGTAACGGTTACTTGGCACACCATGGCGGCCGACCAAGCGTCATAGTGAAATTCGACCCTTACCTTTACTAAAAGGCTGGAAGAACCTAAGTTACTGCCCTGCATGCGATGTCTCAATTATGGATATGTTATCTAGGGTATTTGAGTTAGTGAATCATGGGGAACACAATTCCCAAGTTGCTCCCCTAAATTGGTTGTCTCTTTGCTTTAGAAGTATAGTGTTTTTATTTGTTTCTTTTCAAATTGCAAACCCCCCCTCCCATTCTAAAGAATATAGCCAACTGGTACTAGAAATGATTGTTGGTGAGTGAAGGTTGCGAAACCTCATATTTTCTATGTATTCGACCCTAGTCTCTGGTTAGGTTTATACTTGATAGTAACCACTTTACTGTTGGAGCGTGAACATCAGGCGCCACAAGTGATGATGTTATGTTAGCCCTAAGCTTCTCGATCTCTTAATATACGGTTGAAAAATCTGAAGGCAGAGCCTAGGCTAACCTCTTATGTACCCGCTCCTCAAAAGAATCGATGAGGGTGTTCACTCTAGAAACACGATCCTGAATAGTAGACATAGTGAACGTCCAGCTTCACTCCTCGGAGTTTACAATAGCCTACTAGACCTATGGCCTAAAGTGCTAAATAAGTTGAGATAACTGGGACTTAGCATGTGATAACCGCTATGCCATGGCCTAAATAGAAGAGGCGGACACATAGACCATGCACATTGTAGAAGGCTTTGAAGTGGTGGCCTTTAGTTTAGGAGCATCTATAGTAGGACCCCTCTCATTATCAACATCCTCGGGCTGCCAGGGTCTCTCCTCAATAGTAGCAGCAACAGTAGTGGTGGTGGCAGTCAACAAATCCTCAGGTGGTGGCTCTGGGCCAAATACCTTTGGCATATGAGGAGGTTGTGTCCTCTGAAGTGCCACCGGGTTCTCATCAGCCTTTATCAGGCTGGGCTCCAAAGTATGCTGGGCCTCAACTAACTGGTCCAACTGGTGAAAAATCTCCATGCTTAACTCTATACAAAGTCTGTATATCAAAACTGGGAATGAGATAGAGGTCACCCTCTTTAGTATTGACTTATGTATCTGCTCTGGTACGAGTCGGGCCTAATCAATATTGTAGCCAGCTAACATGCTGGCAACCAATACCGCATGCTTCGACATAAATGTGTTATCCATAAAGGTTGGTCAGATGTGTGATCTGACAATAGCCTACCAAAACTTGGTGGAAGATGGTAAACCCTTGACAATCGGCTTCATGTGGGTGGTGATCCAAGGAGGCTCCAGATCTACTCTACAATGTGACTGACCACTAATCTCAGAAGTGAGGTTTGCTGTACCTAATCCTTTATATTCAATGTGTTCTTGGCCTACCCCAACTTGTGATCGAACTTTGTTGTGGACTTGGGGTCACGATACTTCAGACCAAAAAGCATACGACGGACCATCTCCTGATGTGCTGTGAAAATACATCACATTTAATATCTAAAACAGGGGATTTTGCTAGTTCATAATACAACCTTTTATAGCTTTTATTTGTTTCTGTGTTATTCGTGTAGAAAATATAAGTTAGCATGATTTTAGGAGAAAATTACAGATTTTGTTAAAGTACAGGACATACGAGCCACCCTACGAGTTGTAGCCCAAGCTATGAGTCGTAGGGTGCCCTTGTAGCAAGAAACAATGAGCAAAATCAAGAATTTGTAAAGTGAAGGTCAGCCATACGAGGCCACCATACGAGTCGTAGGTCTCACTATGACTTGCATAGGTGGGGGTCATAGCAAGGAATAGTAAGTCAAAAGTTTGGACCAAGAAATGAAGGCCTAGACTACAAGAAGAGCACACGAGTCATAGCCCAAGAAACAACTCATAATAGTGGGTCATAGCAGTCAAGTCCAAAATATCAAATGCTGACTACGAAACCCCAATTACGACTCATAGGTCACAACACGAGTCGTGTCTGCGAGACGTAAAAGTTGTCAGCTGTATTTTCTATTTGATTTTTAAGGTATTTTTGTAAATGGTATAAATAGTTAATGTTAGGGTTTTAGCAGAGAGACTTTTGGGGAACAATTTTTCAGACTCCACCACTTTGGATATTCTCTCTAGAATATTTTTAGGGTTTAGTGTAGTTTTTTTAATTTGAAGACCTATTTTGGGGGATTAAAAATCACATTGTACTCATTTTTCATTAATCCAAGCTTGTGATTTTCAACTTGAAGGTGTCTTTGTCCTTCATTGTTTTGGGTAATCTCTCAACTATATCTCTCATATTCATTGTTGTTTATTTTGCCTTAGTCATAAGTAGCTAAGCACCTACAACTTGGTTTTGGAAACCATGAGTAGTTGACTTGGAATAACCTTGACTTTGTGCATTTCTTTGGTGGGGTTTTTGCATGTATTATTTATTTCCCTTCACTTTGAATGTCGTTTGGTGGTGGCCAACACCAAACCCCGCCTACTATCATGATCCCCACCAAGGTAGTGATGAATAGGAAAAAGGAAGAAAATGACATGATTCGATTGATGTGTTCTCATTTAATCAACCATACCTGACCAAGGGGAGGTTGACTGGGATAATGGGTAACGGTTAGATGGCACACCATGGTTGCCGACTAAGCGCCATGGTGAAATTCGTCCTTCACCTTCACAAGAGGGCTGAAAGAACCTAAGTTACCATCATACATGCGAATTCCTAATTAGAGTCATGTTGCCTAGGGTAATTAAGTCAACGAATCATGGGGAACACAATTCCCAAGTTGCCTTTCAATTTTATTATCTTCTTGTGTAAATAACGTAGTGTTTATTTTTGTTCTTCATTTTGAATCACAACCCCCCTATCCCATTTTAGAGAATATAATGATTGATGCTTGAAATGATCATTAGTGGATCAACATAGTCAAGCTCCGTATTCCCTGTGGATTCGACCCTAACCTTTGGTTAGGTTTATACTTGACTGTGACCGCTTTACTATTGGAGTATGAACATCATCTCCTCAGGAATATTGATCCGCCGACCTCTCACTCGTACCTTTGTCAATCTGGGCTAAGTGATAGGTCTCATCCCCTTGGGAAGACTACGTCGAATAATGGCTGCATAAGATGCATAAAACTCTCGTACCAGAATCAAGAAGTATCATCCAAGTGACTCCGAAAGCCATGTGAGCCCATAACGTATCGCCGTGTCCTTCAGACCTAGGACACAGCTAAGTCCATCATCTATGACCTCGGGCTCCTCATATATACAATGGGTAGGCTTGCCCCGCTCCTTTGGCTGCATACCCTCTAAGAATATAACCTCTATACCCTCGACGCACCACTAGTGCTAATGGAAGAAGATGGTGCGATGGAGGACTCAACATCTCCTCTGTCCTTGGAGCCCTCCTCAGAACTGGACTCTTCTGCTGATCGTGTCATTTGGAGCATGTTACTCCCAGTCTCCTTATTCCTCTTCGATTTGGAAAGGGATATCAGTCTAATACTGAGTACACACAACTCTAGTCTATGGTAGCTCAGCCTCAGGGTTTTATGAGACATTTTAGACCTCCAGTGACCCACTCGGCTGAGGGGTCCGCTCATCATCAATAGGATCATCAATGATCTTCCTCCTAAAGGCCTCAATGTTCGAGTGATTTTCTTTTAGAGCCATAATACTTGAAAATTAGACATAAAAGAACCATAATTAGCCCTAAGAATCAAGAAATAAAAAGCAAAAACTTATTCGAGTCAGTTGCAGAAAAATACGAGGGCCCCTTTACGAGTCATAGTGAGTATACGAGTCGTAAAGTGCTTTCGTAGACCAGTGCTTCAGAACAATAATGATCACTAGAAAATTCTATGAGACCTAGGTACGACTCATAAATTGGCTTATGAGTCATAGACTGGGGTCATATAAATTTCCAGAGAGTAATTAAAAAACAGGCAGGGATCTATGAGACCTATCTACGAGTCATAAAGTGATCTACGACTTGTAGAAGGTCTCGTCTGATGAATACTCAGAGTATCAGGTTTCTGGAATTTCTCACGTGGAGCAATTATGACTCATAGATTGATCTACAAGTCATAAAAGACTCTTGTGAGCGAGAAATCTCAGAGACCTGATAATACTAAGTCTTTCCCATGGACCCCAAAAATATTTTCATCACTTAAATCTACCAGTATCAAAGCAAGAATACAAGTACCCAATCATGATAATCACATAACAACCAATACCCATGATAATTTCAACATAAGAACACCCTATTGAAAATACTTTATCATCACTATCCTATTATTTCAACCTTTCCTAGTTCTTTCAAACAATCACGTACCTATAGTGTCACTCACTAATTCACAATCACTCAATGACATTCTAGCACACTTGGGGAATAATTCAAAAGGCATAACATTTATAAATCCCAAACCTAAATACACCCAATTACTGGAATCCATTAAGTAATTCAATCAAGGGTAACCCTAATTTCACATTCACAATTCACCTTTACCAAGTACACTATGCTTAAACATCAAGCCCATCACAATTAATGCATCAAACAATTAAGAACAAAGCAAATTTAAAGATTAAGAGTAAAATAAGAACTTACCAATAATAGTGATGACCTTGAAGAAGAGAGAAGGTGAAAATTCACAAAATCCTAAGTGTAGCCAGAAAACTTGACGGAAAAGAGGCACTGGTCATCGAAAATTGATCCGAATTTAGAAGGGAAAGGGAAAAATTGAGGAATTTCAGTCAATTAGGTCAAAAGTGTTGTCAAAATAATTTGACCCTTTTTTTATACTTGTACCGGGTGGACAGTTAAAATTACTAGGTTTGGGTCTACAGACCCCAATTACGAGTCGTAGATGGATCTACGAGTCGTAAATCATGGTTTTGTAGATCCCTCGACACTTAGAAAAATTCAGAAACTTACCTGAGATCCACGATCCCCATTCATGACTCATAGTTTGATCTACGAGTCATTAAATTGGCTCATTGGTAGAGTGCATAATTATCCTACTCAATAGAAATCTCTACGAGATGGGTTACGAGTCATAAAGTGCAATACGACTCGTAAGCCCAGTCATAGAAACTGTATTTGATGCATTTCTCAGCAAATTTGTTGACTTAGTCCAATACCTGCATACTCTTCATAAAATTCACTTGCACCCTATATGCAACCAACCCAATCTTAAAAATAGCAAACAAAACACAATAAAACAATTACCTAAGAATCCAAAAGTTGAAAATAAACTCAAAACTACGCTAAAACATCAAAAATACTTGGGTTGCCTCCCAAGTAGCGCATGATTTATTATCGCAGCACGACTTAGATAGCTTGAGTACTCAGACTTCCTCAAGCTTTGGTGAACCCTCTTCACTAAACTATGCCTCTTTCTTGGTACTTGTCATCATGTCTTTTTGAATCTGATCCAGTTGCATTGACACAAGTTTAGACTGAATATTTAGCTGTTGAATGGCCACAAAGTATTGGTCCACTCTGACGTTTATCTTGACAATGTCGGACTATATCTCCTTCAATGTTTCATCTTGAGTATCTGCCCTCTTTTACAACTGGTCAAGCATCCCCTCAATTTTTGAGTTCCTGTCTCCCATATCATAACTTTGCGAGGATACATTTGCTTGATTAAAACTCCTATCAATAGTTCTTGCACAATCCATTAGATGTCTATTCCTAGGGTTCCATACATGGCTGGATTTGACTACTATATTCATGTGCACAAGAATCTCTATAAACCGACTTCCCAAGAGGGCATCAGCACATAATTGACTATTAGCATCTAGAACTCGATAGAAATTTTCCACAGGACATTCCCAGGAATCTCATGATTCGGTGTATTCCTTAAGCATCTATTGAATCACTCTCATGTATCAAGGATTGAATCTCCAGGGATTTGCTTGAATTGTTTTATCTCGTCCTCCATTTTAAACCTATTTGGCTTAATGAAATACCTTGCTAAGAAATCCCTTTGCAGTTTTATCCAACTAGTGATCAAACCTTATGGAAGCTATGATAACCATAATGCAACATTTCCCCTAAGAGACAATGGGAAGACACGAAGTCCCACAACACCCATAGACAGATTTTGTATTCTTATCACACTCTTGCAAACAAATGAAACGTTGTGCAAGTGGCTATAAGAATCTTTTGATGGTAGGCCCTCATATAACCCATGGTTTTGCAACATCTAAAATAACCCACTAGAAATTATGAACTTTGTGTCTGCCGGTAGTTGTGGCAACACAATAGCCCCAGTCACATCCATAGACATAGGGTTCAACCTAAACTGATTCCACTGGTAAGCATTGTCATTGAAATTCCGAGTCTTTGAAATATTCTCCAAAAGAGGTGAGTTTTTATTTCGATCATCATTATTAACATTCTGATTCGTGACTGCATTACTTGTGATGTTAGCATTTTCTTGGGCTATTCTACCTGTAGTTCTTTGGATTAAGTGTAGCTAATGGATTGTTTTGACTCCTAGCATTGGGCATGCACTACTAGTATACCCTGCAAAGAAACAAGAACAAAAACCAAAAGTAAAATAAAAGAGAACTAAGGATTACCACTTGAATTACAATTACTTGTGAATTCAATTAAGTCTAGCCGTATTCCACGACAACGGCGCCATAATCTTTGATCACGCCCAAGTTACACCTCTCCTTTGAGGATAAAATGGTTGTTGTCAAATATAAAACCTAACCAAGGTTAGGGTCGACTCCTACAGAGAATATGGAGACTCACAACGAATTCACCAATACGCAATTCAAGTAATTAACAACTCAATTCCTCGAAGGGGGTTTGCAATGTTCAACAAGAAACTAAACTAAACTAACCATCACAAGAGACAATCAATAATGGAGAGCAACTTGGGTATTGTGTTCTCCATGATTCACTAACTCAATATCTCCGTGTAACCCAATTCTTGACTAGAGTATAGCATGCAGGACAGTAATTTAAGTTCACTAAGCGCTTTGGTCAAAGATGAGAGGCGAATTTCACTATGTGACTTGGCTCATCTCTATAGTATGCAATACTAATCATGACC
Organism: Solanum clarkiae; assembly: GCA_011800125.2. Classification (NCBI taxonomy): domain Eukaryota; kingdom Viridiplantae; phylum Streptophyta; class Magnoliopsida; order Solanales; family Solanaceae; genus Solanum; species Solanum clarkiae. The sequence goes on from JAABOM020018661.1 coordinate 8,002, forward strand.
TATAGTCCCATTCAACCTCTGTTTGGTGCAGTTCGGTTGATTAGATGAGAACACATCATTGAATCCTGTTAATCAATCTCTTTTCTTATTTATTACCACCTAGATGGGGAAGGTAACGCTAGGCAAGTTCTAATATTGGTCACCACTAGAAAATATGAAAAATCAAGAGAATTGATTAATACATGCAAATACCCATTTCAAGAATTACAAATTATCTAAGTTTATTTGGTTAGATCTTCGTGGTTTTCACAACCCCAATTTGTGGATTTAGCTACTCATACTATGGGTAGATGAAGAAATTATGAATTGAGAAAACATAATTAAACACTTACGCAATTGAATTGAAGAATAAGCAAATCCAAAATTAATTGAAATTAAAAAAATTTGAAGATCCAATTAATTCGCAAGTGGATTCTCCTCCAACAATTGAGGTCTCCAAGTACAAGACCCTCAAAGTACTTTCTAATGACGTTTTCAATTGTGCTCCCCTGAAAAATAACCTAAAAAGTCCTATTTATAGTAATTATAATTAATTCCTAAAAAATTAAAAAAATTTGTCGAGGACTTTCTACGACAGGTCCTTACGACTCATAAAATGATTTACGAGTCGTAATCAGGGTCTCATATTAATCTTTTTGAATCTTGGACTTCACTATGATGAATCTACTTTACGAGTCGTAGACTGATTCACAACTCGTATTGCACCTTATAAACTTCATCTGCATCAATTGGTCCTTCACTAGAAATCTTCACGAAACCTTTCTATACGACTTGCAGAGTGATCTACGACTCGTATAGAGGTCTCGTACAGCTGAACTTCAGAAATCATACTTCATTGGAATTTATCACGAAACTACCTCTACGACTCGTAGATTGCTCTACGACTCATAGAGGGTCTCGTAAAACACCAAAAATCAAAAACTTCTGCAGTTTTGCCCCAAAGTCATGACAACTTACTTTCCTGCAAAACTAAACACATAAACACATAAAAATCATAAATGTCGCAAAAAACGCATAAAATCCTAAGTTTTAAGCATCAAACGTGCTATATTTTGATAGCATATCAGTTTCCTTAGGAACTTTTTCCCTTCAAATACCCGAGGTTATGGATTATGTCCTCCTAAGAAAAAATGACTCACGACAAATAAATAGCAATACCACAAATTTATTGTCCAGCGAACCACTCTATGGCTTGTAATCACTTGAATTTTTTGAAATGACACTTTTTTTCTTCTTGAAACTTGTCTTAAATCTTTCTACCAAAAGTTCCTTAGTTTTTCTCTTCAGTTCTCAAGTTCTACCAACATCTGAGAAGAATTAAGATATTTATAGCCAATAGGATGGTATAATAATTCATGTATAGTAGATGACAAGTTACACCAAAATACGAAAGCTTGCATGAATGTTCATGAATGAAATGAATTTATTCATTCCTGCAACTTTTACAATTTTCAATACACCAGTCTTTATATAATGTATCATTATCCATTCATACATTATACATCGAACCTAACAATCCCCCACATGAATGGAAATGACTATAACACGAAACTTAGTAATACATAGACTTGTGTGTGGTTACAAACAAATACTAGTTGCATAAGATAAGTGGGTTTCCCTTTGAACTTTTCATAGTGAACTTATATCAGATGTGCTCGATCAATAGGTAGATGCAATATTTTTGAACCGTCGAACTTGAATGTACACGTAGACAATATAAGTTACACAACCAACTTTTTACCATCTATGGTTCTCATAATTTTGTTTGTTTCAGCAATGAACACTTTCTGATTTCATGAGAGCTTAGAGAATCAGTCTTTACTAACATTCTCCTTGAAATAGTTCCATTTCACTTCCACTTAGGTGATTTCTAAATGTTTACTCCTGTAGAGAAACTATTTGGTTATACCTTACCAAACTTAGAAATCATCATAAAGTTTCAGTATAAATTTTTATCCTGATCACTGAACATTGTCTTCATCATGAGAATGGGTTAGATTATTTGACAATATTGGACAGTCAAACACAACTTTGTTTGATCTCCTTAAATCTAGATCTTGGGATCTCTAGTTTGCTAGGTAGATTTACCATCATGTATGACTTGTCTTAGGCCTTAAACACATCATCTTAGATGACTTTTCAACTCCCTCTCTAATTAGGTCTTTTGTAAGTGCATCCGACACATTATCTTTTGACCTTACATAATCAATTGTGATAATTCTATTAGAGAGTAGTTTTTTAATGGTATTATGTCTCCGTTTTAGATGACATGATTTACCATTGTACATCATGCTTCCTTCCCTACCTATTGCAGCTTGACTATCATAATGTATGCACACATATGCTAATAGTTTAGGCAAAAAAGGGATATCTTCTAGGAAGTTTTGGATCCATTCAGCTTTTTCACCAGCTTTATCTAAAGCGATGAATTCAGATTCCATAGTGGAGCGAGCAATACATGTTTGTTTGGATAATTTCCAAGAAACTGCTCCACCACCTAGAGTAAATATATATCCACTAGTGGATTTTACTTCGTCTGATCCAGCTATCCAATTCGCATCACTGTATCATTCAATTACTGTTAGATATTTTTCATAATGCAAAACATAATGCTGGGTATATTTTAAATACCCTAAAACTCTCTTCATTGCCATCCAATGAGTTTGATTAGTATTATTCATGTACCGACTCAATCTACTAATAGCACATGCTATATCTTAGTTATGTACAGTTCATGATATACATCAAGCTTCCCAATACCTTCGCATAGTCCAATTGTAAGTCACATTCACCACTATTCTTTCTAAGTGTGAAGCTCACATCCATTGGAGTCTTGGAAATCTTGAAATCCAAATACCTGAACTTGTCAAGTACTTTTTCAATATAGTGAGACTGCGACAAAGCCAAACCTTGTAGAGTTTGAAGAATTTTGATTCTTAAAATAACATCAACCACTCCAAGGTCTTTCATTTCAAATTTACTAGAAAATATTTGCTTAGTAGCATTTATGTCAGCCAAGTCTCTATTGATGATCAACATATCATCAACATACAAATAAATAATGACCTTATGATTTGGAGTGTCATTGATGTAAATACTTTTATCACACTCATTAATCTTAAATCCATTTGCCAACATGGTTTGGTCAAACTTTGCATGCCACTGTTTTGGTGCTTGCTTTAGTCCATCGAGTGACTTTACAAGTTTATCAAGTGACTTTACAAGTTTGCATACTTTTCTTTCTTTACTAGGAACTACAAAACCCTCAGGTTGTTCCATGTAAATTTCTTCTTCCAGCTCTCAATTAAGAAAGCAGTTTTTGCATCCATTTGATGTATTTGAAGATCATATAAAGCTGCTAGTGCTACCAACATCCAAATAGATGTAATCCTTGTCAATGGCGAGTATGTATCAAAATAATCAATCCCTTCTTTTTGTTTGAAGCCTTTGACTACAAGTTTTGCCTTGTACTTGTCAATTGTACTATCTACCTTCATTTTCCTTTTAAGATCCATTTTGATCCTAAAGGCTTATTTCCTGGAGGAAGATCAACCAACTCCCAAGTATGATTATTCAAGATTGATTCAATCTTACCCTTGACACCTTCTTTCCAAAAATGTGAATCCACAGAGGACATTGCTTCTTGGAAGGTTTGAGGCTTATTCTCAATGAGAAATGTAACAAAATCTGATCCAAAAGAAGTAGGAGTCTTTTGACGCTTTCTACCCCTTGGATTTTCTCCATTTTGAATATTTCTCTTTGGTTCAACTTGAGATTGTTTAGAACTTCTACTAGACTCTTTAGATCTAGCTTTATATGGATAAATGTGTTCAAAGAATTCAACATTATCTGATTCAATTACTGTATTTTCATAAATACCTACATGTTCAGATTTATGAACCAAAAATGGACTTGCTTTACTGTTTCTAGCATATCCAATAAACACACAATCCATAGTCTTTGATCCTATTTTCAACCTTTTCGGCATAGAAACTTAGACTTTTGCTAGACAACTCCATACTTTGAAATATTTCAAAGTTGGATTTCTTTCCTTTACATTTTTCATATGAAATTGATTGCGACTTTCTATGGGGCACTCTATTAAGTATGTGATTTGCTATAAAGATAGCTTTCCCCCACAAGTTTTGAGGTAAACCTGAACTTATAAGTAAGGCATTCATCATTTCCTTCAGATTCGGTTTTTTTTTCAACAATCCAATAGATTGGGGTGAATAAGGGGCATACGTTTGATGGATAATTCCATTTTCTAAACATATCCTGCAAATGGAGATTCATATTCTCCACCCCTATCACTTCTTATCATCTTTATCTTTTTATCCAACTGATTTTCAACTTCAATTTTGTATTGCCTAAATGCTCCAATTGCTTGATCATTACTTGATAGCAAATACATATAGCAATATCTAGTGCAATCATCACTAAAAGTTATGAAATACTTTTTCCCACCACGCGTTAGTGTTGACTTCATATCACAAATGTCTGTGTGAATCAAGTTTAAAGGATTGGAATTCCTTTCAACAGACTTATATGGATGCTCAGCAAACTTAGCTTCCACACATATTTAACATTTTATTTTGTTGTATTCTAAATTAGACAACACTTCTAAGCTAATCAATATTCGCAAGATCTTATAATTTACATGTCCCAAACGTTCATGCTATAAATTACTTGACTCAAGCAAGTAAGTAGAACTATAACTTTGTTTATCAGCAATTACCATTACATTAAGCTTAAACAGGCCCTCACAAAGGTAGCCCTTTCCTGCGTACACTTCATTTTTACTAATTATAATTTTATCAAAAGAAAATACACATTCGAATCCATTTTTAGTAAAGTAGAAACCATGTTCTTTCTTAATTCAAATATGAAGCACATTCTTGAGAGTCACCACCTTGCCAAATGTCATCTTCAAGAGAAATTTGCTCATTCCTTCAACCTTTGTAGTTGCCGAGTTTGCCATGTAGATTTTATCATCACCTTGAATAGGCTCATATGATGTAAAAAGTTCTTTATTGATGTATACATAGCGGTGGCACCAGAATCTATCCTCCAGTCTCTTGGGTTGCCAACAAGATTGCATTCAGAAAGCATAGCACATAAATTGACCTTGAATTCAACAACATTTGCTTGATCTTTCTTCTATGCTTTCTCTGGAGTCTTACAATTTGCAGTCTTGTGACCATTTTTGCCACAATTAAAGCAATTACCTTTGAACTTTTCTTAGGTTGACTGCTTTGCTGCTCAGAATTGGTCTTTCTCTTCATAGACCTTCCACCTTCAACAATATTGGCTCCTAATATTGTTGAATTTTCACAAGATGTTTTCTCAGTAGCTTTATTGTCCTCTTAAATTCTCAATCTTACAATGAGATCTTCTAGGGACATCTCCTTCTGCTTATGCTTTAAGTAATTTTTGAAGTCCCTCCACAAAGGAGGAAACTTCTCAATCATAGCAGCTACTTGGAATGCTTGATTAATCACTAGACCTTCTGTGAGGAGATCATTGATGATCACTTGTAATTCCTAAACTTGAGTAATCACAGATTTGTTATCTTTCATGTTATAGTCCAGAAATTTTGCCACGATGAATTTCTTCAATCGGGCATCCTCTGTCTTATACTTCTTTTCTAAAGCATCCCAGAGGACTTTGGAGGTTTCCATATTACTGTACATATTGTACAAGTTATCATGAAACCCATTCAGAATATAGTTCTTGCATAAGAAATCAGAATGCTTCCTAGCTTTAATAACCATAAAGTGTTCATCTTTCGGAGTTGACTCTGCTAACACAGAAACTCTTTCTCTGATGAATCGTTGAAGATTCAAAGTAGTTAAATAAAAGAGCACCTTTTGTTGTCACCTCATAAAATCCGTGAATTTTTCAGATTTTTTTAGTCGATACTATGACATGTGCAACACCTGTACAACTCGTCGAGGCAATATTCATTGCTGCAACTTTCGATGTCGTATCATTCATAACTTCACTTTCATTTGTCATCTTGCTGTTAGAAAAAAATAAGTACACTTACTCACTTCAAATAAAGACTTGATCTTTATTTTCACTTTGTTTCTAGTTTAATGATGAAGTTTATAACTCTCAACTGTTAACCGAATGAACTTCAATGTTCTGACGAACTTTTCAAGTTCTCTGAGTTAATATCGAGTTCAAACACCCACAAAGGTTTTAATCTCCAGAAATCAATTATAACTACACAATAAGATATTAGTTTCCTTAAGATTGTTGTTCCTACAAGTAATAATGATCATTGTGTAGTACAAACTTTAATTTTTCTAATGAAATAACTTCATAGAAATTTCATAATTAATGTAATATTCAATATGAAGTTAAATCAATTTCAAGAACATTAGACTAGATGAAAGGAGAGAAGAGTCAAGTCCTCTGAATTCACAGGGTTTCCTTAAGAAAATTACTCCCCTCAAGTATCTGAGGTTATGGAATATATCTTCGCAGGATAAATGACTCACGACAAACAAATAGCGATACCTTAAATTTGCTATCCAACGAACACTCAATGGCTTGTAATCACACTTGAATTTTTCGAAACAACACTTTTTCTTCTTAAACTTGTCTTAAACCTTTCTACCAAAAGTTCCTTAATTTTTCTCTTCAGTTCTCAAGGTCTACCAATATCTGAGAAGGATTCAGATATTTATAGCCAATAGAATGGTATAATGATTCATGTATAGTAGACGAAAGGTTGCACCGAAATACAAAAGGTTGCATGAATGTTCATAAATGAAATGAATTCATTCATAGTTGTAACTTTCATAATTTTCAATACACCATTCTTTATACAATGTACCATTATCCATTCACCCATTATACATTGCACCTAACACTTCTATGCAAGCCGTTTATATATGAAGTCACTAGCTATTAGTTAGTAGATTAAGGATAGTTTAACATTTGTTAGTTGTTAGTTATAACTAACTAACTACTAGTTAGTTATACTAGTTAGTAAGTCTTTTAAGGCTTTTTTTAGTTAAAAATGAGAGTAAGGAAAGGAGAAACAAGGAAGAAGATTACAAGGTGGGGAGTCGAACGCTCATCAATAAGGTGAAGAGTTAAGTAGTCAACCAACTGAACTGCTAAGATGTTTCAATCTTCTAAGAATTTGTCATAAAGTATGCAACTATTTTTAAATATTTTATATAACCTACATCAAAATTTACTATATTTCCTTTTCCAAACGTGCTTTTAACATGCTTTACTCAAGTCTTATTTTTCAGAAATTTCTGTTTAACCTTTAATAGATCAGGATAAAATCGGGAGAAAATGATCAAAATGATTTTTGATATATAGGTAATGCTTTATTTTGGTCTTTAACATATTTTATTCGATTGAAATGGTCCTTAATGTAAGACAAATGTGTTTATTTTGGTCCTTAATATATTTCACTTGATTGAAGCAGTCCTTATCCTAAATCTAACAGATATATATACACACTATTAAATTTAACTATGGACCACTAACAAAATCCACCATTGTTATGTTAGCTCCAAAGAAAGAACTCCATAAAATCTAACATTATTTTCTCTATTTTCTCCAACAAAATTTACTATTTTCTTGTTCCTAAAATATTGTTTCAGTGACCTAATAAAAATTTATGTTTTAAGTGAGACAAAATAGTAAATTTTGTTAAAAGAAGTAGAGACAATAATGTTAGATTTCATGAATTTTTCTTTGAAGTTAATAAAAAAGACAACAATGGTGGATTTTATAAGCTCGTGGGGTTCACAACTAAAATGAATATTTTTTTATATATATTTTAAGGATCATTTCAATCAAGTGAAATATATAAAGACCGAAATGAACATATTTATCATATATTAAACACTATTTCAATCAAGTAAAATATACTAAGGACTAAAATAAAGCATTGCTCATAGATTAATGATCATTTTGATCATTTTCTCATCTCCATGTACACCACCTCCTTTGACTACAGTTGTAAAATTATGTAGTGTGTATATCACTATTGTGCATTATTATATATTTTTATAAAGTTATCACAGTAGAGTTCTCGATATTATAAATCAAATTATAATCATTTACTCATCTCATTTATTTCATTATAGAATGTCACTAATTTATATACTCAATCAACATTTTTCTCTTTTTTGTTATCTCGAAAATTGTATTATATTTTATATATATAAAAAATTAATCATATAAATTAAAAATAAAAAATATCATAATTCTAATATATTAAAAAAATATAAGGTTAAAATAAATGATAAAGAAAATCTAAGCACAAAATAAATATTTTAAAAGGTCAATAAAGAAAAGGGAGAAAATATAATTATTCAAAATTGAAAAGAAAGCTTAGTTTTTAAGGCAAAGTGAGGAGAAATAAATAATTTTCTACATATTACGCAACACATGTACCATCTAAAATTGTGAATATTCTATTTGAATCATGTGGATACGAACTGTTTGAACAAACATCAGTTAATGTTGAATATTTTAATGTGTTTGAAAAAGACACTCATGTATTTGGAAGTGTGTTTTGTTTCTTCATGGTTACGTTGAATTTTCTTAATAATTAAGGTGGTGTGTCATTTTCTCAGCTCCGTTTGGATATTAGATTTTGAAAATGTTCTTTTTTCAAAAGGAAATTATTGAAAATATTATTTTATCATAAAATTTGATCAGGTTTTAAGTGTTTTTAAAAGTTGTATATAACAAAATGTTTGTGGGTCTTTTTGGGTAAACTTTTTCTTCCACACAAAAGTTTATTTTATTTTTCAAATGAATTTCAAATGCAACTTCACATTTCAATTTTCATTTATTTATTTATTTATTTAGAAAAATGTTCTTTATTTTTTTGCCAAATATCTCAAACAGTTACTATAAATATAAGTTTTTAAACTATAGCTAAAGATTATTAATAAGCTCAAACTATAATTATTTTTAAAATTCCTCAGTAAAATAATAATAGTGGCGTGGCAAAAATTTGAAGAACAATAGGGATGTAGCAAAGCTTAATTTGCTCGATAAATTGTATGAAATGAAAGGAGTAATTGTGACCTGAGGAAGGTACATGTCCCTTTTCCAAGCCCAACTAATTAGCTAAAAGAACAAAAATGGTTGATATTTTTTTTTGGTTTCTCATTGGGCGTTTGGAGTCCGTGGAGTTCCGACTAAATTCAGATCACGCATTGCAGGGCTCATTTTGGGAGTGGCGCTCCCAACAGGATTTTTTCCATTCCCATGGCTCGAACCCGAGACCTTTGATTAATGGTGAATCACTCTCACTAGTGCATCACAATCCATATTGGTTAAAAACAATGGTTGATATAAACAAAAAGAAAATGGTGAACAGAGAAAGAACCAATATAATTAAAAGCTTGTTTGCTCTTGAGAAGTCACATTTATAATTTATATATAATAACTAGAGATCGAAATTTGTGCTAGCACGGACCAAATATATATTATTTTAAAGAAATCACATGTATATAAAAAAAAGAAAAACGTAAAAAGCTTATAAAAAAATAGTCATGTTTTATTTACGTAAAAAAAAATAGTCTCAAATCAACGAAACTATACATGACTATACAATATAGTTTGTCAAAAGTTATAGCAAGTATACACCACTATACAATGTATATTACTTGTACGTGAGCTATACACTAAATATACATTATGATACACAAATATACACTGACTATACATACCTATACAACGAAAACTATTTTTTTTGTAATTATTTTAAGTGAAGTGTCTCTCAGTGTAATTTTTCCTATTATTTTTTTGTCTTAATTCATGTAAAACGAATAGATTTTGAAGAATCAATCAAATGTTAAGATGATTTATAAATATTTTAAGTCGTTAATTATGATGATTCTTTTGTTAACTAATTTACTTTATTATCAAAGTGGGAGTTAAAAGCATAAAAAGAACAATACTATCAAAGTGGAGTCAGAAGCATAGAAAGAACAATACCGGACAACCTTAGTACTACTCCGCAAAGTCTCATAATTACAATACGTTGTTAAACTAAAAATCATACCAAAAAAAAAGGATAAATTAGTCTAAAAAATTGATACAAAAAATTGAGGCTAAAATTTGAAAATTTTTAGATGAAAACGTTCTTCATGTAATTAAGAATTTATTGGTAAAAATCATTATGGAGCTAAAATAAACTCATAATCATCATTTTTGTTAAAAATTCGAGTTCATGAAAATCCCCCAATTCTTTCAATTTAAAATATTAATTTAATGTAATTAAAAAAATTAATGGGTAATGAAGATATAAGATAAAAATAGCTTACCCAATAAAATTCTCGTGAAAAACTGTCACGGCCCAACCGAGGGTCGCGACCAGTGCCCGATAGTGGCACTTAAACACATACTAAACCGAATCTCGCAGTTAAACCGACCTGGGGATCTACCGAAATTTCGGCAGAGTTTCCTCTGTTTTAGTGACTAATCTCACCTGCAAATTAAGATCTAGCAGCTTCCCAGACAACAATACAAAATGTACATAAATATAAATGTGGACCGACAAGGTCACCGCTGCGATCCTGCCGCCTAATAAACATGTCATATATATACATAATGTGGTCTCGCCGCCTGATCAAGTACCCAAAATTATACAACATATCACGTACTCAAATATTTCCCATATACCTGTAACCC
>JAABOM020018672.1:0-18681 GCA_011800125.2 Solanum clarkiae
TCTCCATTACATTTGCCCCTAAACCCCCCCCCCCCACCCACACCCTAAACCCCAACCCCAGCCCCCCTATTTTATTTATTAATTTATTTATTTATTTATTTATTTATTTTTTTGGCTTTTTTAGCTATGAAGAAATCTAATAATACCTCTTCAACCCCCATAAAGTACTTGATCAACACTGCGCACAAGTTGTTTTAGACACCAACACAAATTAAAACAAACGGTATGACCCCCTTCTTCGAGAACAAGCGACGAGTCGTCACAATAGGCTATCACTCATTTATTTTTTGCCTCTTAGTAGCTGACTCAACATCTGAGAAATCTGGACTTGAATCGTCATCACTCATGTCATTTGAACATGCAACATCCCATACACCTGTTGGACTAGGAGGAACCAAGAGAGTTGAGGCACCAAAATCACTCAGCAAAGATGATTCTTTAATCAACTCAAGACACTTGTTTACTCTATCCTGCAAAATAGTCATTTTGATTAAATGTAAAGTTTAAACAATATGGATTGAAAAGTAGTAAACGATCACAAATGTGTAATATCTACCTTTTGCACTTGTTGAAATAGGGCAGATGTTACTTTGTCATTTTTAACCACGTAGAGTGCCACAGCTGCTGCTATCTCAGAAGGCTTGAATTCCATGAAGTGAATTCCTGCATTCAATTTGAGTTGCATATTGCATTTTTATTCTCATAGTCAAAATTTTGCAAGATCAATCATTTACCTTTCAATGTTCCTATTATGAGATTAGTAACTTTGAGCATTGAAGACCTTTGATCACCCAAAATCTTCTTAAGGAAATAGTCAATGAATGAGAATGGTGTGATTGCTTGCATTCTCCAATTCAGTGTTTTCAACACAAGAAGCTCCATTCTTTGTATGGTATTTGCTCCAAACACAAATGCTGTTTCCTCAATCTATCAATCATTGTTAGATGTGTACTCAAAAAAATTAAACAAAATACCCCATCATTTAATTTATGTTACACTTTTAGCTTTTAATCAATACAATAAATTGACATATTTCTACATTTGGTAACAATTTATATTCATACAAATATCTTTGATGTTGATTTAGACTATGCTATAAATCAGATGTAACTCTTTAACCTCAACATTTCAGTATATACACACATCTTTAATCAAATACCTTAATTTTTTTTTAAAATGATCTATTTTAAAAACATTTCGAGACAAATTTAAGACATGTAAATTGAAACAAAGAATATATATTCACCTGTAAATCTTCAAATAGAGGAACTTCTATCTCTTCCAATTTAGCAGCAATAGACACACAAGCAATAGCCACCAACTGCATTCTCCATGCCCCTTCCTCCTAAAAAAAAAAAGCAAATGATATTATAATTAATTAAACTTGATGATCAAATTAAACTAAAACTAATAAGATTTGATAATCAATTAACTTACAGGTAACTTAAAGATAGAAAGAAACCTATCAAGATAGTTCACAGACAAATATAGACACAATGGTCCAAATTTGAAATGTGAATGAACCTGCATACAAATAATCAAGCCACAATTAACATTGATCAAAACTTAATCAAACATTAATTATAAATTAGATTGTGAAACTCTATGTTTTACCAATCAAGTAGAACAAGTCAAGAATAAACGTTAAAAAAATCAGTCAGACATCAAAAAATTTAATGTAGGAATTTTTTCACCAAATTTATCTGCAATTAAATAAAAATAAAGATCCTACCAACTCATATAAAGTAACGCAAAATTTGAAAAGTTAATTCACTATTTGGTAGAGCCAGCCTTAAGGCTATGAGTTTGTAAGAATCTAATAAACAAAAATGCTTGTGATTCAGAATTAATAAATTCAAAATACTGACTATGCCTTTGATTATATCGATGAAACTATTATTGAAAGAGTTGATTCCCTATTCACACGGGCTAAGCCAATCTACAAGTTAACACGCTCGATAAACCTCAATAAATAAAAATAATTATGATTCAAAATTAATAAACTAGAAATTCTGAATACGTCTTCGATCATATCAACAAAAGTATCCTGTATTTGGAAAAAGTTGATTCATTATTCACGCGAGTGAAGCCAGTCTAAAAGTTAACAAGTTCGACAAAAGTAAAGAAACAAAAATAATTGTGATTTAGAAATAATAAACTAAAATATTTGATCCCACCTCTAATTATACCAATGAAGTACCCAATAATTGAAAAAGTTGGTTCTTTATTCGCAAAGGCGGAGTTAGCCTAAAATTTCAAGTTTGATAAAAAATTCAGGTTACGCCGCCTCTAACTGTTCACGAATCATCTAAAAGTTGCAAGTGCGATCTATTAGTGTTAAATTGATTAACAAGTAGGAATCTAGAAAATTTTCACAAATCACATCAAGAATTTGAACCATAACAAAATAAAAAATCACAAAAAATTCTAAAAAAATAACCAATCAACCTTGCAGATCCAATCAAGAATTTGCTCTCTTTCCCCAAGATCAATTTCTCCATTTTTCAACTTTTCAGGATAATCACCAGAAGGCATATGCTCACATTCTTTCTTGATCATCATAGCCACAAAATCATCAGGCACATCAGCCAAACTCAGACTTTGCTCACTGTTTTGACGATTCTCATGAAACAATGTATGGATATCATCGTACACGTTTTCAAGAATGGCATGTTTATATTCAGCACAAAAAAGACCAGAAATAACAAAATTCATAGTTGGTGCCATTGAAAATGCCTTGAAGATTTATATCTTTATACACTCTTACACTTAAAAAATAAGCCCCCTTATATGTATGAAAGAAAGTAAAAGCCTCTAGTTTAAAAATAGCAATCCAAATAAGGAGAAATGACTGAATTTTTAATAGAAATAAAAGGAAAAAAGAGAATAAATAGGGATAATTTGAAACTAAAAGATATATCAGTCTATTTGGTGAAAGACTGTGAAAAGTTGTGGGTTTTGATAGAACAAAAGGGTGTCTTTTTATAGGGACTTAGGGTAGAGAGAGAATGAAGGGTAATATTTTTTCTGTTTCAAAATATTTGTCGTTTTGCTTGATTACACGTTTCTTAGCAAATTTAAAATATTTATCGCATTTCTCATTTACATATTTTTTGACCACTTGATTGGATGATTATTATCTGCTATTATATGCTGAGCTGTTAGTTTAATATAATTTTTATTTTAATTATCATTTAAATTTTATTGTATCATATCATTAAATTTATTCTCAGATAGTAATGAAAAGTTTCAGATGCCACTGGCACCTGGTTTAACACTTGACTCTGAGCCGACCCTTGTTGAACCACTAACATAGTAATAATAACCATAAAATCAAGAAAACAAATAAGTATACCATAGCTCAAAAAGAAATGCCTAGCTAGTAAAGCCCTTGTCATAACCTATTGCAAACTTAATTAATCCCAATAATTCATTGTTATAACCTGACCCCGTCATTATATAGGTCAATAGGGAAGGGGTTTGTTACATTCGATAAAATTACCAAAATACTCCTAGATGAGGGAACGGTTGCGTAACATATCTTCCCAAATTTTTTTTTAGCAAATCCGAAGTTAGAATAGCGATCAACACGATAAATTGTGTGGGCAAATGGTCTTGGTTGAATTTTAGAGTGTCACGATCCGACCCCGCACATGCATATATTGTCCGCTCTGGCCCCACAGGGCAGCACGGTTTTGTTTCTCCCAGGCAAGCCCGGGAAAACGCGTATGCACATGTAAGGATCTGTCCTCAACATATAGCCCGGGACTCCCCCTCTCTTTTTCGATGTGGGAGTTTCTGGCAACCTACAGCAGCCAGGCCACGCCCTACACACACTTGCCCGTACACAGCTCAGACAAACCAGGCCACGCCCTACACACACTACTGCATTCACCCCCATAGGGACTCAGCGTCCTCGCTAAGCTTCCGTTCCCTACCCACCGTACTAGGCGAGAGTCGGCTCTGATACCATCTGTCCAATGCAATAGTTTGTGTAGGGTGTGGCCTGGCTTGTCTGGGCTGTGTGCGGGCAAGTGTGTGTATGGCGTGGCCTGGCTGCTGTAGGTTGCCAGAAACTCCCACATCAGAAAAGAGAGGGGGAGTCTTGGGCTATATGTTGAGGACGGATCCTTACATGTGCATACGCGTTTTCCCGGGCTTGCCTGGGAGGAACAAAACCATGCGGCCCTGTGAGGCCAGTCTGGACAATATATGCACGTGTGGGGCTGGGTGGTGACAGATGGTATCAGAGCCGACTCTCGCCTAGTACGGTGGGTAGGGAGTGGAAGCTTAGCGAGGACGCTGAGTCCTTACGGGGGGTGAATGCAGTAGTGTGTGTAGGGCGTGGCCTGGCTTGTCTGGGCTGTATGCGGGCAAGTGTGTGTAGGGCGTGGCCTGGCAGCTGTAGGTTGCCAGAAACTCCCACATCGGAAAAGAGAGGGGGAGTCCTGGGCTATATGTTGAGGACATACGCGTTTTCCTGGGCTTGCTTGGGAGGAACAAAACCGTGCGGCCCTGTGGGGCCAGAGCAGACAATATATGCACGTGCGGGGTCGGATCGTGACATAGAGCAACTGAATCAAAAAATAATTTTTCTGAGCAATCAAGAATTTTAGAGTAATGAAAACCTTATGATCTTAATTATCAAGTTTCTTAAATTTATTTTGATCCCTCATAAGCATATAAGAATAAATTATGCATTGCATTGATATTATATAGTATTGAAATACTAGTTTTCTACTTGACAATATGAGCCCTAAATTGCATTATTCCATAAAAATCTTGCATTGTATATTGACTAAATTGAGAATCATGAATTTGACCGGTTGAGTTGAGTAAATTGAGTATGAGGAGTACATATTCTTATTTTTACATATGTGTGTGATGAGCATCTAATATGCATTGTGTTGTGAGCATGATTGATGTGAGATTAATTGACCGTATAAGTTGGAGTCTTGCATAATGTGAGTTAGAGTATTGATGCTGCATTGCATGAATGATGATCCTGAATTATTGAGCTATTGAATAATTGAGTTGAATTGTTTGAGATGAGTCAAAGAGATGAGTTTGAGATGGCTTATATCAGCACATTTTAGTTTTGGAAGGAGTATTAAACACTAAGTTGGGTAGAGGATAACACCCCAAAACTACGTTGCCAATGTAGGATAATCATGCAGTTAACTCTGGAGGCTCATGCCCCAAATGATGGGCTTTCTCTTTGAATCTGAGAGAGAGAAGGAGGTCGATGTCCTTTACCTTGGTTAGTTTAGGACGGCGTGATAATGATATTGGATTGTTGTGCATAACTAAACTCATAGTGGTGGGAGTTATGTCAGTTAGAGAAACTTCAAGCATCACTTGATTTCGAGTATTATTTTTTAAACTGAGTTGCATAAAGATTGAGTCTATTATTAAGCATGATTTCAAACCTTAAATTTGAATTTCCGGTTGAGTTGAATCATGAGCTAATGAGTTGAGTTCTGAGATGAGTTGAACTTTACTTGTTTATTTTAGTCGTACTTACATACTAATATATTCCATGTATTGACGCCTATTTGGGCTTGCATAGTTAATGATGTAGATACACGTGATAGAGCACTTCAACAGGTTCACCGTTGAGGTTCAATTTCCTTGCCTTTAGAGTTGGTGAGCCTTCCTTGCCTTCGGAGGAGCCCTTGTTTCTTTCATTGAGTATTTTAATTTCTTGAGTTGAGTAGCCATGACTTGTCGTGGTACCATCTAGATTGTTAGATAGAGGCTTCATAGACATTGAGTAAAAGATCATCGTCGATTAATTATTTTCGAACTTGATTCATTGGAACCTATATTTTATAAGAGTTTTATTATTTCATTTGAATATCTTTCATTTGAGTATTTTCTTCCGCTATCAAGTAAGATATGACGATGAGGCCAGATGGTTCTCTTGGGAAATCAAAAATGGTTTTTCAAGTGCCGGCCACACCATGGGTACCCCCCTTCGGGGCATGATAAACTTGGTATCAGAGTAAAGAGTCCAAGTGTCCTCAGGAGTCTATGAAGTCGTGTCTAGTAAAGTCTTGTTTATGAGTGTGTTGTGCACCACACTTTATATGCAGGAAGCTATGGGACATTAGAAATTGTTACACCTCTTTGAATTCTGAGTTCGTGCGTTAGAGTTTAACTCTATTAAAACATCTATCTGATTCGTGTGTTACGCATTTGCAGATCATGCCTTTTGATCATGACACCATCCAAAGAGATGCCTTAGCTAGCAACTCTAATAATCCCCCACTAGAAGTGCCTACCCAGATGAAGACAAAAGACCAGGCTAGACTTGGTAGAATTGCTGAGGTCCCACAGGCGTCGACTGCTCAACCAGCTCCTACTTTAGAGGCTAAGTTTAGGGGAGCAATCACTATACTCACCCAGCTTGTTTCTTCCCAGAGTGATAACAAAACTTCATAGGTTCCTAGTTCCAGTTCCCAAGATCTAACTGCTGCAACCAAGCTTAGGGTTTTTTTGAGGATGAACTCACCAATCTTCATGGGGTCTAAGATGGAGGAAGACCCCCATAACTTCATTGTTGAGATGTGAAAAGTCTTGAAAGCCATGTATACGACTGAGATTGAGAGAGTTGAACCTTCCTAGTACCAGCTTAAGAAAGTGACAAATGTCTGGTACAACCAATGAGAAGAAGGTCGAGGTGAGGATGTTGTGCCTAATGAGTGAAGTGAATTTGAGAGTGCCTTCCTTGATCACTTCTTTCCCAGGAGTTAACGGAGGCCAAGATTGAAGAGTTTGTGAATCTGAAGCAAGAGAGGATGACTGTCAAAGAATACAGCCTCAAGTTCATCCAACTATCTAGGTATGCTGCAGAGATGGTTTAGGACATGAGAGCAAGAATGAAAAAGTTCATATCATATAAAGAAGGAATTTAAAGCCACTTTGCTGATAGCAGGCATGGACATCTCTAGGCTCATGGTGTATGCCCAACAACTTGAAGAGGACAAAAAAGGGATAGAGAGGAGCATCTGAGTAAGAAGGCTAAGTCAGTAGGGCCTGAGCCTAGCCAAACTAAATAGAACAATAGAGATAAGTCTTACTTTCAGAAGAGGCATCCAGGTTATGCACTATCATCATCAATTGCACTGACTTCAAATAACAAGTCTGATCACAAGTCCCAGGGTCAGGCAAACTTTAGAGCACAGGATTCTCAGGCCAGTGTGGCCCTTGGTACGAAAGAGAAGCCACTTTGTGAAAAATGTGGCAGGATGCATTTAGGAGAGTGTAAAGAGGGAGGGAATATTGTTGTAAGTGTAGCCAAACGGGTCATTTTCAAAGGAAGTGCCGGCTATGGGTCAATAAGGCCTAGCCTTCTACTACAACACCACCAACAAAAGGTAATCAAAGAGGTGTTGCATCAGGAACATGCGGTGGAACAAGTCGTCTGTATGCGATAGGGAACCGACAGGACCAAGAGGCTGCACTAGAAGTTGTGATGGGTATGATTTGAGTTTTTACTTTTATTGTCATACATTGCTTGACTCGGATACAACTCTATCATTTGGGATTCCATACGTGGCTGGTGGATTTGAGATTTGATGAGTGTTTGCTTGAGCCTTTTTTTAATTTCCACTCCTATTGGTGAGTCTATTCTAGCCGAGAGAGTTTATAGAGATTATATAGTATCTGCCCATCATAGGGCTTCCCTTGCCGATTTGATAGAATTGAAGATGATTAATTTTGATGTAACCCTCGGCATGGATTGACTTCATACCTGCTATGTCTCTATTGATTGTAGGACTCTAACCGTTAAGTTTCAATTCCTAAACGAATTGGTCCTAGAGTGAAAGAGAGATTCTATTGTGCCCAAAGGTAAGTTTATTTCTTACCTTAAAGCTAGAAAGTTATTCTCTATGGGGTATATCTATCACCTCATACGAATTAAGTTTAACAATATTAAGCCTCCTACCCTTGAGTTCGTCCCAATTGTGAGTGAGTTCCCTGAAGTGTTTCTTGAGGATATGCCTAGAGTCCCTTATAATAGGGAGATTGACTTCGAAATTGATATCCTTCATGGCACTCAACCGATCTCTATTCCATATTAATAGCCCCCACTGAGTTGAAAGAGTTAAAAAAGTAGTTGAGAGGTTTTCTAGAGAAGGGGTTTATTTGGCCAAGTGTTTCTCCTTGGAGTACCCCTGTCCCATTTGTGCAAAAGAAAAATGGATTCCTCAAAATATGTATTGACTATCACTAGTTGAACAAGGTAATGGTCAAGAATAAGTATCTCCTCCCAAAGATAAATGACTTGTTTGACCAACTTCAAGATGCCAATATTTTCTCTAAGATAGACCTAAGATCAAGCTATCACAAGTTGAAAATGAGAAAATGTGACATCCTGAAGATGACTTTCCAAACTTGATATGGTCATTTCTAGTTTTTGGTGATATCCTGTGGGTTGACAAATGCACCTACAATCTTCAGGAACTTGATGAACAAAGTATTCAAATAGTACCTTAACATATTTGTGATTGTATTTATTGATGATATTCTCGTATATTTTAGAGATCAGGAGGAGTATGCAAATCACCTTAGAATGACTTTACAGACCCTGAAGGATATAAACAAAAAATTTTAAGTACGAATTTTTGGCTCAAGTTTGTGGAGTTTCTAGGCCATATAGTCTCAAATAATGGTATTCGAGCAGACACTAAAAAGATTGAAGCGGGTAAGAATTGACCTAGACCAACCTCTCTAACTGATATAAGGAGCTTCGTAGGTTTAGCTGGCTACTATCGTAGATTTGTTGAAGGGTTCTCTTCTATATTCGTACCATTAGTTAGACTGACTCAGAAGAAGGTTAAGTTTCAATGGTACGATGAACGTGAGAAGAGTTTTAAAGAGTTCTAGATTGACTACTGCACCACTGTTGACCCTACTTGATATAATAGAGGATTTCATAATATATTGTGATGTGTCTAGATTCAGATTGGCTGTGTGTTGATGCAGAGGGGAAAAGGGATAGTTTATGCTTCAAGACAACTTAAGGATCATGAGAGGAATTATCTAACTCACAATCTTGAGTTGGCAAATGTGGTGTTTGCTTTCAAGATTTGACGCCACTATTTATATAGAGCACATGTTGATGTCTTCACGGACTATAAAAGTCTTCAATATGTATTTACCTAGAAGGAGCTTAATTTGAAATAGAGGAGATGACTTGAATTGCTCAAAGATTAACATATAAGCATCCTATACCACCTAGGTAAAGCTAACGTAGTTGTTGATACTCTTAGTAGGTTGTCTATTGGATGAAATTTGAGTCATGCGAGGTCAAGGGAAATTCAACAATAGATTGGAATTAGATTGTAGGTTTGATTATTCAAATAGATAACTAAGATGATAAGGAGCCTGTCACTGAATTAAAAAGAGTATAACTCCACACTTTTTTCAAGGATATAACTCCCAAAATTAATCTTGGTGCTAAGGGTATATTTTGGAATATCATAATTTGGGAGTGAGCTGTAAATCTAAAATTGGAACACAAGTTATGAAGTTTCTATCTTTGTTCAATTCACAATGGTAGAATTGATCATACTATCACAGTGCTACTATGGTGGTGCCACCATGGCGTGATAAGTCGTTGCCGTAGCAGGACAATTATAAACTTAAACCTAAAAAAGTTCAAAATCTATTTTTACTTCTCCCATTTTATCCTTGAGAGACCAAAAATGACCTAGGACCATTCTTCTTCAATCTCTCTCTTGATAAAGATAAGTTAATCTATTTCTTAACATATATTTTAATTACTAGACCTTAGATTTTAGAGAGAAAAGATAATGTGTATTCCTTGATTGTTTATAGACCAAGAACAAGTTAGGACTTTGAAAAAGGGATAAACTCATGTTGCGTAGAGTACAAAGCTCGAATTCAAGGCAAGTGATGGTTTAATTTTACCATTTGTATGATATGTGCATGTTAACTAAATTAATAGTACTCCTTGAATGTATGTGAAAATAAAAATGATAATATGAACTAATGGATGATCTATCATAGCCTGATTGCAGGCAATGAACTTATTACTTGAACTTGGATAGTGGTGTATTATTTATTTTAGATGTGATTATATTTATGATTGTATTTATAGATCAGATGTCACGTTTTGAAACATTTCTTAGATCTAATGTCTTGTTTTGATACATTATTCGATTGGGCATCACATTTTGGCAAATATTTATTTGGGTTTCAATCATTGGGAGGACTATTCTTGAATTTGTACTGAATTGATAACTTGAGACTGTATATGAGCATGAATTGTGAAACATTGTGTTATTTTAGTATGTGTATGGATTACTTTATTTTAATTTTCTATTTATATCCTACTTATTAAAGTAGTTACGTGATCGTAATAGTACACCTTATTTATGTGTACTGATATTGCACCTTCTCTCTTTTTGTTGAGTAAAGAGCATTTTCAGGTAGCTATGGATATACCTCAGTTAGTAGGCAACTAATTCTAGAATCTAAGAGAGAGACAACATATTTCAGGCCGCAATGAATTCTTTTATTTTCTTTGTTTATTTTGTTTTTGAACTCAAATTACTTTTATTTGCAACACCCCATAACTCTATTTTTGGAATCCAAATTTTTTGTCATAAATACCCAAGCTCGAAGTTAGTGATTTCTTACATCTGCCTATGTTTAAACCCTCATTCTTATATATGAAACGTGTATTAGGGTCATAAGAGACCTCTAGTACTTAGTCGAGTTTAAAACTTTCCCATCAATCAAGTTCTCATGTTAGATTATACAAAAGTCAATTTTAAGTAATCATAACTTTTAGCACACAAGTAATTAGGTGGCCTATAACCTACCAAATCAAATATCTTTGGATTATCTTTACAATGCCACCAATTTCGCTTCATTTAGAGTTCGAAGCAAAAAGTTATGACCATTTTACTACAGACTACTAGTGCAGAGTGAAACGACGAACCAACTTATGGGTCGTGGTTTGAATGACGACTCTATTTCAAGTGCTTAATTGAAAAAAACTATCATTCATGCAAGATTATGTATGAATACAATATGATTTAAGAAAAACTTTCAAGAAACATTCATGGAATACTTAATTCATTCATAACTTAATCAATTTGGGATATGGGACACATGAAAGAACATATTCCATGTCTAGTTAGCTTTACATAACTATAAGATCTTTGATATGATAGAAGTGAGTTAACAAATGTCTAATAACACTAACTAAATGAGTTAACCGTAAAATGATATCTTATGAGCAAGTTGAGTCTTTGTAGGAGTATTGAGCACAGAATTAAGAAAGAGTAAGTCCAACTCAAACTCAATAACCACGAGCAACATAGAAAAGGATGGAAGCATAAAATCGGATGATTCCTTATTGTCCTAAAAGAAGGACTTGATGTTATTGATTGTGAATTCATTAATAGGATATCGTTTACCCTTGCAAGGTATTAGATGGATTTGGCAACAATATCTCTTTGTTGTATTATCACCGACTCATAGATGATGGTTATCGGTTAGAGAAATTCCCATATAGGTCTTGATAGTACTCCTAATGATTAAATGAGATCTTATATGATTGGTCATTGTCTAAACGTTACACTTACTTTAGACTTATGAAACATGAGTGAGTCCTTACCTTCATGGTGAGATTGTATGAGTTAATACTGTTCTTCCCTGATGCAATTTCTTTTTTCCATAGTACATACTCGTACATTTCACGTACTGACGCCCATTTGGATCTGCATCATTTAATGATACAGAGACATGTACTAAATATTATCAACGGGTGCATCATTGAGGATTTTTTTAGGTTCAGCTGATTGGTGAGACCTTTTTGCTTTCACAGGATTTTCACATTATTATCATCTAGCTATTAGAGTCTAGACCTATTTTATTCTATTTTGAGGTAGCCATGGCCCTGTGATTGACACCACTTTATCGAATAGATAGAGGCTTCATGTAATACCCCACATCTTACATATTCTAGTTCTATGCAAATGAAACGTGATATGACTTTTCAAATTAGTGCCAATTTTTAAAAGTGCTTGAATCTCAAATTAGAGGGTGATATGTATGTCTAATGCTGAAGAGGGTCGAGTGTAAATAAGTTTTAAGTCAAATTGAGGAGATCACGACCTTAAATAAGGTGAAGAAGTGAGGTGCTTGTAGGACTTAGGAAGCTAGCAGGTAAGTCACCTACTTCCTTAGCTTAAATTTGGTAGATAAACGTACACGAGGCCTAACGTCGAATTTGTCCAAGTCTGATTATGAATAAAGTCCGTGTTAAGGGTCTAACTATAGCCCTATGTTTTAACATCATAAATGGACTATATTTTCAGCCCAAAAATAATAGAGAAAGGACCCAAGTACAACAAAACTCACTTGGTGAATTGGGCCAAAACTAACTAAGAGAAAGGGAAAAAAATGGGCAGCAAAGGCCCATCAATTTGGAGTCCCTTAAGACCCAAGTGAAAGGGGCAAAATGGTACATTACTAAATTGATAAAATAAGGCCTAAAATGTAAAAGAAAGTCAGCCAAAGTAATCCTTTAAAAGGGGTTACAAGCAGCACCTTTAATTCATTCTTAGACTTGGGAAATTTCAGCTTTCACAAAGGTTCTTTGTTATTCTTTTTTGACCTTATAAGGCAGCCAAAAGAAGCTTTTAGGGTTCTTAAAGATGCCCTCAACCTTGAAGGTAAAGGTAAGTCATTATATTTATATGTTTAGTAAGGTTTCTTCATGAAAAACAAGAGACTATGTTGGTTAGGTATATGCTGAAACTTTTGAGACAACATGTGTTTTAAAAGTTGTTGTACATTTTTCTTGTTTATTTGGACTCCAGTTTTTCTCTTTTTGGTTAGATTGATTATGAAGGGAGGCTATTGTTCTTAATTATTATTGGTTCTATAATAATGTATAAAGGCTGTTGTACTATTTTTACAGTCCGCAAAAGTGAGTTCTTGTGTGATATCGTAATTGTGCTCGTAATAGAAACTTGTGGGCTGATTGATTGAGGTCTATGGTCTCACGTCCTCCACCTATTTTGAGGACTGTCTTTGAACTGTTTTAGGACTGGTTTTATGTGTATATATAGTGGGGGCTGGTTGGTTAAAGTTGGAACAAATTTGGAATTGTCGACGTCGAAATGTAGTGAAGGGATGTAACGTTATGCCGCCTATTTGTATGTTGTGTAGAATTATTATATGTTGTGCTTTATGGGCTGTTATAAGTCTGTTAGGGAACCAAAACGGGCTGCACATGATACATATATGAGAATGTATATTAGAAAATACGATTAGGCGCGGAAAGGTTGAAAGAATACGCTCGGGTTTATAATTATATGCTTGTTGCCCATGTGTGGTTTTTTAATGAGATTGGGCTACCAAGATGTATCTATTGGCTGCTAATGCTAGTTTTATCACCTACTATGTTGTAGATAAATATCTGGAGGAAGGGAAGGTTATCTCGAGGTAATAGCGAGGTCGTATAGCGAGGTATGTAAGGCTACTTGATTTCGTATTATTTGACATGAAACATAGATCTCTACTTGGCACATAAAAGCACTTACCAACTCCGACACAACTATTAATCATGTCTCAACTCTTTCACATATTTATATGCTCCCATACATAGTCATCTTCAAATCTGTATACAAAATTGGATACCAAGATACACGAGTTCGTTCTACTAAATACAGTTCATGTGTTGTTCTACCTCCTATGCATTTCATTATTTGTGTAACTTACTCCTTTCATTATGGTGTTGTCTTTTGTGATTATTTACATATCATATGTTGTATTTATAGTTCTACAGCTCCAATATTATGACCACCGAAAGAATCATCTCAAAAGTAATTGAAAGATAGAGTATATTGCTTATTGATGGGTGGTAACTCGAGGGGTGGAAGAATTATCTAGCCAGGGTCGATCCTATCACGGGGGGTAGCCCAAGGGGTGGAAGGAAAATCCTAGCCAGGGCCGATCTCGATATAGATTTACCACTAATCAGCTGGGCATTTGTCTTACTTATTGTGCACGAATTATACAGTAAAGGTAAAGTAATAAAAAGAACATAAAGTACATGATCCTACAATATAACTAAGGGTGGTGTTTTATCCTACACAAGTGCATAGTTTCATTGAGTTGTTACTTTATATATAGTATTTTCTGCCTTACATATTCAGTAAATTATCTCGTACTGACATCCCTTACGATGGACCTGCATTTCATGCTGCAGTTACAGGTGTTAGTAGATCTCCCCAGTAGGAGTACATGATATCCAATTATTGTTACCAAGATCCAGGTTGCTTCAGAGCTTTGTGTTTCTAAAGCTTATATTTTTGTATTGTATAGTTAGCCGAGGCGGGGCCTGTCCCGACCCTTATCAGATACTTTTCCTTATCTAGAGGCTTTATAGATTATGTAAATCAAAGTGTGGTCATGTCTCGTACTTTAGACACCATAGCCCCAATGGCCTAGCCATATGCATTTTCTTTTGGCTTATTATTATTGTTTACTTTCTTAAAGGCATGTTGAATATAGAAATTCCTTATAATATGTATAGAAAGCGCATTGATATAGGTTGATTCTCCCAAGCCGTATCGATAACGGGTACCAGTCCGACTTAACGATACTTTGGGCGTTACACTTCGTAGACTAGATTGTTGAGTTGTGATTGAATATTGTTTTTTGCTAGTTTCTTTCACACTAGTCTTACTCAGTTGATTGATAGATTGTTTAGCCTTTGGCCTTTAATTATCAATTTATTATTGCTTTTCATTAAGTATTCTCGGTCATTGATATCTTTTGTTGTTCGATTGTGATTGAATGAATGTGATAAAACCAAGTGATTCGCTTGAGGGCTAGCAAATAATCTCTGAGTGTCGGCCACGCCAAGAGTATCCTTTCGAACCATGACAAACTTGGAGTCAGATTACAAAATTCAAGTGTCCTAGGGAGTCTATGAAGCCATGTATACTAGAGTCTTATTTATGGGTGTGTTGTGCACCACACTTTATCATCAATAGGCTATGGGACGTTAGGAATTGTTACACTTCTTTTGTATTCTGAGTTCGTGCGATAGAGTTTAACTTTATTAAAGTATTTATCTGATTCGTGCATTCTACATTTGCAGACCATGCCTCTTAACTATACCACCACCCAAAGAGATGATTTAGCTAGCAACACTGAGAATCGCCCACCAGAGGTGCCTACTTGGATGAAGACGAGAGGCCGAGGTCGACCTGCTAGAGCCACTGGAGCTCCTCAGGAACCTACTGCTTCACCTACTCCTACTATAAAGGCTGATTTCAAAGGAGCTATCATTATGCTCACCCAATTTATAGCCACCCAGAGCAGAAATTAGTGTTCATATGCTCCTCATTCTAGCTTTCAAGAGCCTACTGCTGCAGCAAGACTTAGAGATTTTTAAAGGATGAACCCACCGGTCTTCGCAAGGTCCAAGGTTGAGGAAGACCCTCAGAATTTTATTGATGAGGGGTAGAAGGTGTTGAAAGCTATACACACTACAGAGACTGTCAAAGAATATAATCTTAAGTTTATACAATTATCTACGTTTGCTCTAGAGATGGTCCCTGACATGAGATCTAGAATGAGAAAGATCATATCCAACTTGGGCAAGCATGTGAAAAGGAGTGTAAAGCGACATTGCTGATCCCGAGCATGGACATCTCTAGGCTTATGGTCTATGCACAAACTTGAGGAGGATAAGAAGAGGGATAAGGAGGAACATTTGAGCAAGAAGGCTAAGTCAGCAAACTATAAGCCTATCCAACATAAGCAAAGTAAGGGGGACATGTCCTATTTCAAGAAGAGGACTTTGAATTATGCACCATCCTCAACAAGTGCACTAACTTCGAGTAACAAGTATGATAAAAAATTTCAGGGTCATTAGAATTTCAGAGCTCAGGGTTCTTAATCTCAAGCTAGTGTAACTCAGGGTACGAGAGGGAAACCACTATGTGGCAAGCATGGCAAACTCTACCTAGGTGAGTGCTGTGAGGGCATAAATGCTTGTTGTAGATACGGCCAGGCTAGTCACTTCTAAAATGAGTTCCCAATTAGAAGGTGGGGTGATGGAGATAATAAAGCTCAGTCTTCGATAGCACCACCAGCAAGCGATAATCAGATAGGTGCCACTACTAATATAAGCGGGGGTACAAACCGTCTGTATCTGATGGGCAATCAATGGGATCATGAAGTTGCACCATATATAGTCACGAGTATGCTTTGAGTCTTTTCCCATGATTTGCATGCCTTATATGAGTTAAGGTAATGGTTCTCCCAGTGGAAGGTTAGTGTGGATGCCTCTCATGACCTATTCAGGATCGTTACATTCATGTAGAACAGAAACTAAACCATGTATGGGTCATCTAGACCATCATACTATCTATAAATAAGTAATGTTATGTAGATCATCAAGGCCACCATAATATAGAGAAATATATATACTGAACGTATATAATCATACGGATCACTGACAATATGCCGCTAGGATAAAAGAGCAAAAATATTAAGGGTAACACACCAAAAATGCCTATTTATAACTCTAAATTTGTAAGTCTATAAGAGTAAAGTACTTAGCCTGGACAGGCCTCGACCTATCCATCGGTTTTACATAATAAAAAATTAATGAACCTCTTTGCTCCTTTTGTTTTAGATTAAGTTGTTGTCCGGGCATGTTGATGAGGGAAATGATATAATGTTAAGGTCACGATTTTCAGTAAATGACTATCAAATTTAGCAACTGTGCATAGATTTCATTTCATTTTAAGCTGCTGTATAGGTCCTATCTTGGCCACATGTTAGTAATTACATGTTTAGTCAAGTATGGTGTTTGGAGTATGATAGTAATGACTGATTTAATGTTAATGGTAGTTGTAATAAAAAAGTTGATTAATATTTGTACTTGAATGGTATTGATAGTAGTGACTTAAAAATATGTCGTGGTTGAAAAATTATTTGTGGTTGGTGATGAAGCTAGTTGTGATTGTGAAGGTAGTTTGTATCAGTGATTTGTCAGGATAGTGGAGTTGGTAGTGACAATGGAAGTACTAGCTGTGATAGATAGTGAATATAATTATATTAATGGAGGTGATAAATACCGTAGCAACTGATAATAATGATTAATAAGAGTCAAGAATAGATTAAACATACTGATATGCTTACGATAAAATGATTAAACTAATTCATCACCTAATAGAAAAAAAATTGATAGCCCTATGAAACTTCTAGAAACTTATGTAACCCTAACAGAGAAAACCCCAAAATAAACTTTCAGATATCTCCTCTTTGAACCTCAACCCCCATTTTAGAAACAAAGAAATATCGTTTTTCATCCTAACACGATAATAATCTATATCTATAAGAATCCATATAATCATCTGAAAAAAATAGATTTTACAGGACAAGAGAAAGATGAAACTTACTTTTGATGTAGATACAAGTGATAGATGGAAGTTTTGCTACCAATAATGTCTTCAAGATTCAATATTTTGGTGGTCTTCATGGATTCGTGAGAGAGAAAGAAGAGTCCTCAGTGATTCTAATTTGGTGTAGCTGTTAGAGAGAGACAAAAACTAACAGCATTGATATTTTGGGATATTAGCTTATATCGTCGTACATAGAGAGAGAAAAACTTCTTAGAGACTTTTGGTCCAATAAATAGCCAATTAAAGATCAGTAAATAATATTATCTTTATATGTATATTTTAGGGAATATATCTATAGCTTGTCACTGAATTTTGATCTTTAATAAGCCTTTTTCTTGTAGTGTTCATTAATTGCTAATAAATATTTCCTCCATCTCAATTTAATTGAATTTTTGAGACTTTTTTTAATGTTCAAAATTGTTGAATTGGTCGAAGTTCGAAAAGAATATGTGAAACTTTTTTCATATTTGTCCTTTCACTTATTGAAGTTTTATATTTTCTAGGTGATATATTATACTACATATTTATGATTTCTCAAAGGACAATAGTGGAAAGTATAGTGTAAATTTTTTCTTTAAATGTTTTTCTTAATATGTGTGCATTGCCTCACAAATTCAATTAATATGTGACAGAGGTAGTATTATCTCACTTTATTTATGTGTCATAATTGTGTTATTTGTAATTTTAAAAAATAATTAATAAAGATACCATATAAAATAATATATTCTTTTTAAAACTTCTACAATAATAAATATTTTGAGATAAATATTTATAATAAAAATGAGAAATATTTTGTACAAAGAAAGTACTTTCTTGGGGGAATTAGATTGAAAAAACTCTAACATTTGATATGACTTTTTATGGGTTTGATTGGTCTTTATATGGTCTAAGAAGGTGATCATTTGTGCTTATTAAGGAAAGATATACAAATTGAGCTGATTAGACAAAATATTTATTTAAATTGAACTCAACCTAATATATTTAGTGTAATTGGACTTGTGGCTAAAATTAGTTACTCGATTGTCCTATTGTTGAAATATTGTTTCTTCATTTTTGATATAATCAAAGTATATATGCTCTGATAGCATTAAACCGTGATTGAATAGTGTTATGTCAAAAAATGATCGACTTTAAAAATAAATTGAAAATTGTTCAAAAATTAGGAATCAATTTAAACTCAATTAATTTGAGTAAAATTAATTCTTGAAAT
>JAABOM020018682.1:0-18677 GCA_011800125.2 Solanum clarkiae
AAATCAATTGTTTCAATCTTTATCCTTCAATTACGGAATAAAGATCCTAAAGAAAAAAAACTCGATGATTAATTTGATATCGTGGAGGGTAAAAATTGGGTGTCAACATTGATCTTGAAACTTGAATTTGTTCTTGAGTTTGATCTTGAGTTCAAGAGCTTTAAAGCTTGTTCTTGAACTTGAATGTTTGAAATCTTAAACTTGTAGAGAAATTTGTGACGTCTGATCCACGAGCTCTCTCTAGTTTTTTGTTAGAATTCTTGATTTTTCTTTGAATTATGAAGACCCCTATTTATAGTTGTTGAATAGAGAAATTATAATAAGAAAGACTTCCCTTCAGCCAATCAGATTTAAGTAACATGACATATAGGGCTTTAATAAAATTGGCTTGTCATTTTGACACATGACAAGATCTTATTGACTTCTTTGTTTGACTTGGTATGCCACATCATTAGTGAAGTTTTTTGATAATCAAAGAGCAAGAAAATATTAATGGAGGTGGACGATGGTGTATCCATGGAAAAAGAAAGAAGGGAAGAAAAAAAATCAAAATTTAGATAATCTTTTACGTGGCTTTGACGTGGCAATGACATGACACTGATATGACAATAACATGGCACGTGTGTAATACACTTGTCATTGTGAGACTGGTACTATATTTTTAGGATGGTATTTATTCACTTTATTTAAGATTAGGGGGGTAAATAATTGCCCGTAAAGTTAAAGTACTAAAGTGGGTTTGACTATCAAGTTTGAGGGGAAATTTATGTATTTTCTCTATCTTTAAATATTATATATCATGAATCATACATAATCGATAATTGACAATGAATTTTCCCCTATTGATAATTTCTCGTGTTTCTTTTTCAGTTTGAAAATGTTTGTTTGAAAAATTGGATGAAACAAACACGTTGTCATCCAATGAAGTTGCTGAAGAAAAAAAAATCAAAAGGTTCATCCTTGTTTTTTTTTTTTTACTTTATTTAATTGTGGCTTAGTTTTGATTCTGTTATTTAACTATATTTTTATATATTATTTGTTAGTATTGTGATTGATTCTTAATTAAATTTATGTTGTGAATTTGAAATATAACACTATATTTAAATATTGAATCTTCATATGTACAATTTTTATTTGAATGATGAACTCATAAATTTAGAATTATAGTCATCTCTTTGAATTTAAGCTCACTAATTAATTAAATTTGAAATTGGATAAAACGCGTTATTATTATAATAATTTCTATGTAGTTTTGATTATTTATTTTCTTTTTAAAATTTATATATTACATACTTTTATTAACAAAATATTTGATAATCAAAATTTTACTTTATGTATTCATAAACTATTAACATATCTCTATATTATAAGTAATTGAATTGATTTTCTCATCTTTGCCCGCTCATAATAGATTAAACATTGCATCAAATTAATAATATTTATTTAATTTTATTTATATGAACATTGTATTTATTTAAATGTCAAGTGCTATTTATATATAATTTTTAAATTGGCATGATATATACTTTTTAATATTTAGAATTAAAAATCAACTCAAATTTTGGTTATTATTTTTTTTTTATATTTAAAAATCCCAAACCAATTAAGATTTTACCTATAAATTATTTTCACACTTAAAGTTTAGGATTACAATGTTGTGGAACACTCTCGTGAACAGTAACACCCCTTCCACAAACCAAGACAATGAATGTATTGGAGGAAAACCCACCAAAACCACCGGACGATCAAGGGGTACAATCTCAAGGAATAATAACTACAAGAACTTAAGACACTAAAATCCCGGATGGAAAACAACACTACCGGCTAAACACCTTCTTTCAAAAATGTCTTACTAAAACCATATGCGACCAGTCAACACAGCTCCCAAGATATGGAAATGGAGGAAGATGAACACAACTTAGACCAAGACGACAATGAAAACGACTCACGTATCATCCTAACAACAGAGGAAAAAAGAAGAATCTATATGCCTTGGAACTTCTCAATGATAATCAAGATTTTTGGGAAAAAACTCAGCCACATATATTTTAGGAAAAAACTCTCCTTGTTTGGCGACTCTCGGAGGAGATTACACTGATCGATTTAGGGCACGACTATGTTATCGTCAAGCTTGTCAAGGAAGAAAATAGACAGAAGATCCTTCAACAAGGGTCATGGTTTGTTAATGGTTTCTTTTTGTCAGTCAAAGGTTCGTACCCCAATTTTGTGGCGTTGGAGGCGAAAGAGACAAGTACAACAATATGGGTTAGACTATCTGAACTACCAATAGAGTTCTACGATCATCAAATATTAGCCAAGGTAGGAAAGAAACTAGGTAAATTAGTTAAAATAGATGTCTGCACCTCTGCTGCATTACGAGAGAGATATGCACGCATATGTATGGAAATTCCAGTAGGCGTTCAAGTCAGGAAACACGTCACAATAGGGAACCACAAACAACAAATAACTTACGAAGGTGAAAACATACTATGCTCTATTTGTGGGGTTTTGTGCTACACAACAAATGAATGCACGAACACGAAGATCACAGGATAAATTGTAGAGGAACAAATTCAAACGAAACAGAGTGCACTAGCTACCAAAAAATTAAAACAAATACAGAGGAGAAATAGCAGATCGTAGAATTCCCCAAAAAGAAAAACCAATAAAAGCGGCATATCAATGCCAACACAAATGAAGATTCCGATATTAGCGTTGATATTTTTCACGCCGAGACAGGTAAGTATCTTGACTTCTAAACTTTTTGATATTGTCGTTAAATTCCCAACAATCGGGGAACCGCTTCGTCGCCATAGCGCAAGGCGCTGTAACTCCGGCGAAAAGCTCTTTGGCACAGCCAACTCCTAATTTGGCTTAGTAGGATAGAACTCCAAGCGTCGATATGGATGACATCCATGAAGCTGACGTAATTACTACCAAAAATGAAATTAAAATTAATAATATTAAAGATACAAATTCAATTAAAAAATCTAAAAATTAGGTTATTACCTGTACTGACTCAGACACCTCGATGTCCCACCAGGACATTAACTCCTCGTCGCCAAAAGGTGCTTTGGAAAATGAATGCATGGCGGTGGATTCTTTTCCAAGGACAGAACCTACACTAATTTCCTACAAAACTTTCAAATAAAAAATACTCACAATTGTTTAAGTGGAGACAAGTCTGATAACGTCTCCCTACAACAGGTCCAAAACCCCCAAATTACCCATAATTTCCATAGAAATCTATAACTGACAAACATAGAGTGATTGGTGGACAATCTACTCACCGCTAAATTAACCATAGATACTGCAAGTACTCATGCCTTAATACCATCCACTAATGAAAAATCATGTATGCTAATTGATGACAAGGACAAATCACTTGTAAATATCCCCATGAATATGAATGATAGTGCGGAACTAAATATTGCCAAAGCCAGCTCTAGTTCCAAGTTACTAAATTTGAAAAATACCTCCGAAATAGTATCTGTTTCCCCTATAGATTCCGTATACATTGACTTACCCATACTAGCACAAAATGCCAAGAGTTCCCTTTTCCGCCCACGAAAAAGAATAAATGCAAGAGAAACTTTCCCACATCAGATGACCAGACCCCAAGTTTACCCACTACTACACACTCCCCAAATAATGAATCCACAGACTCCTCCCCCTCTACAGGCTCTTTCGGTGAAGGTAGGGGACAACACTCTCTATGCGACGCTGATGCCATCCTCAAACAACAACCCCACTCATGGATAGAAATGAGCATGCAAGGGCAGGCTCTGTCGTTTATTGTGGAGGTGGAAGGGAGGAAAGTGCTGATAATAGTCCAAAAGCTGATGTTCATTTTCCCAAGTAATATCGGAAGGAATGAGGTTACCAATGGATATCTACAACCATTATATTTGGATAACTACTGTCCTACAGCCACCACTAACATTACTCTTTCCCCAACATCCGTTCTACCATATGCCAACATGGGAACTCCCATTTTTCAACCCTCTGAACCAAAGTCAGAACTTGGACACTCCCTTCACCCCATCGTTCTTGTATCAACAAGAAGTCCCGGAGGACTCAATGCATTGGAATGTCCCTGACCTCCAGATGAGTGCTCCGATCAATCCCTTTGTGAACCAGGAGACTGTGGTGTCCAGCCCTGTCCAATTAGTGTCAAACAATATTCCATCGACATCTCAGGCAAGGTATCATCAATGTTTCCCTCCTCCCCAACCCCCATTAGGTCAGATTTAGGAGCAGACAGTAAATATAGGAGAAATAGAGGAGGCCATAAGCCTAATAAGGGAGACGAGAACAGAAATAGGGGTTCTAAAAGAGGTAAAAATAATGATATTCAAGGAAAGATTCATAAAAAACACATTCTTGCCTGTCCCCCCGACTCTCTTAAAAAGCTCCATAGATATAAGGCCCTCCAGCAGCCCGGGAATTAGGAATTTCGTGTTAGTCCTGAACCCAACAACATTGACTGTGGACCACGATAATCAGGTGGGTCTAGTGACGAACCATATAACTCCTAAGATAGGACCAATGAATCTCATAATATGGAACTGTAAAGGGTCTAATGAGACAGATTTTAGGAGGAACTTTAGTAGCATTGGTCAACTGGTACAAACCACTCTGGTGGCCTTAATTGAAACCAAAATGCAAAATCATCAAGTATTACTAGATGATTTTCCACTCACAAACATGATTGAAGTCTCCTCAGTTGAAAATTTCGGTGGTATGGTCATCCTCTGGGATTAAAGCCTTCTGGATCTTGATGATATCACTACTACTAACCAGGAAATCACGCTATGATAAAGGTATGCCTTACACAAGATTTCTGACTTTTTTGTGTTGTCTATGCTAGTAACTTCAGAAACCAAAGAAATATTCTTTGGGAAAATCTTTAAATAATTAAAGATAATTATAATGAAAAATGGTTAATAGGCTGTGATTTCAACGAAATCATAACTTGCTTTGAAAAAAAAGGAGGCAGACCTATAAACACAGCCAAATCAAAACGAAATGTGGCACATGGTAAATTATTATGAATTACTCCCTCCGTCTCAATATAACTGAATTTTTAGAGCTTTTTTTAGTGTTAAAATTATTTGAATTGTTCAAATTTCAAGATAGATGTTTGAAATTTGTTCCAATATTACCCTTCCCTTTAATAAAATTATTTTTTTTTTAAAAAAATTAAACTACACTCTTTACAAAGTCATTTATGATTCATATTTAATTATCTTTATGAGTTTATATTTTTCATAAAGGGTTGTTTATATTTCTATAAAATTCATTTTTTCTTTTAGTTTCAACATATTGGAATTTTGGTTCCTTCTAAATTTTTGAAAGTTTTAAAGTAGAATTTTTTTATTATTGAATTTTGAAGAGTACATATTGTATTGAAATTTTCATTTGAAAATTTTGGTTCCATGTACAAACAATTAGTAGAAAAATAGAGTAATTTAAAATTTACGTAAAACCAAAAAATTAATGTATGCTTGTTGGAAAAAATGGATGTTGGAATTCTAAGAAACATCCTTAACTTCTAGTACCATTATTAATTTACTAGTCATATTTTAAATTTTTTTTAATTAATGAGTTAAGAATAAACAAAAGGGTAGTAGTGGAAAATTTGATTAAAATTTAGTCTTAAAATATATTTCTTAATCTGTGTGCATTATCTTAAAAATTCAGTTAATATGAGATAGAGGGAGTAATAAATCTAGGTTTTAAAGGAGGTCATTACACGTGGCTAAACAAGTTCTTCAAAAATAAAAATGCTCTTATTTTTGAATGACTTGACTATTTTTTTAGCAAACGAGGAATGGGTCCACTTCTTTCCAAATACTCAAGTAATTCATCTACCTTGGACCCACTCTGACCACTTTCCCCTCTTGCTAACCTTACATCACAGCAAATTCATTAATAAAAATAAAATATTCTGATTCAAAACCATATGAATATCACATCCAGATTTGGAAAACACTATTTCTGACAAATGGAACAGGTCACCAAACATACTAACATTCATTCCAACTTTTACCAAAAAATTAAGAGAATGGAGCAGCTCCACTCCACCTTTGGTAACATTTTTCCTAAGGAAAAAAGGATCCTCCGTAGATTTAAAGGCATACAAAAATCCCCAAATGTGGGAGCAAATTATTTTTTAATCAACTTGAAACAAACACTTATTAAAGAATATAATATTATTCTACGACCAGAGGAAGAATTTTTGAAACTAAAATCGCGGGTTAATTGGTTCAACGAAGGAGACTAAAACACTAAATTTTTTTCATACTACGACTCTGAACAGACGTAGAAGAAATAGAATTCTTGCATTAAAAGATAACAATGTAACATGGATATACGATCAACAAGAAATTCTCAACCAAACCTTAGAATTCTACCAAGACTTATTCACTACTGAAAAATTATTCTCCAACTGGAACTCGAAAAGTTCAAACAACCACCAAAATGAGAAACTCTACTTCTTACAGGAAATATCAACTGCTATAGAAGTTTA
Source organism: Solanum clarkiae (assembly GCA_011800125.2). NCBI lineage: Eukaryota > Viridiplantae > Streptophyta > Magnoliopsida > Solanales > Solanaceae > Solanum > Solanum clarkiae. Next base: position 6,533 of record JAABOM020018682.1, read on the forward strand.
TAATGTTGTGGACTCCTTCCAACCACTCAAAGTGCCCGGGCCTGACAACTTACATCCTATATTTTATAAGAAATATTGGAATATCGTAGGAATTTCCATCACCCTTATGTGCCGAGAAGCTTTTGAAAAAGGTAAAATCCCCAAGGAATTAAATCATACACGTGTGTCTAATCCCAAAAAACCTAATGGCTCAACTCTAAATGATTTTTGGCATATAAGTCTTTGTAACACTATTTATAAGATAATCACCAAAATATTAGCCTGTCGCATCAGACCAATTATGGAGTGACTCATATGGCCATACCAGTCAAGTTTCTTCAAAAATAGACAAACTAGTGATAATGCTAATTATCCAAGAAATGGTATCCCACCTCCAAAAAAGAAAAGGAAAAAAAAGGCTCATGATCCTTAAAATTGATTTAGAAAAGGCCTTTGGCAAACTAGAATGGTCCTTTGTTCGAGACACCCTTGAGCATTTCAAGTTCCCTGAAAAATCATTAATCTTATCATGTCTTGTATCACAGCTAACGAAGTAGCTATTTTAGTAATGACACTAGAACTTCATTCTTTTCATCCTCAAGAGGTATGGAGATCCTATATCTCCATACATATTCATTCTTTGTATGGAAAGATTACCAATAAATATTAATCAAGTTGTAATATGTAATAAATGAAACCCTATTAAAATTACACCTAGAGGCCCTTCAATTTCACACGTACTCTTCGCAGACGCTATAGTGTTAATGGCATCGGCAGAAGTAGGAAATTGTGACTCAATTGCCCAAAACTATGGACTCCTTCTGTACGCAATCAAGAAAACGAATAAATAGGAGTAAATGTAAAATTTACTTTTCCAAAAATTGTACCCAAGACTTGAAAGACACCATAACAAGGAAATTAAACATCAAAAGTACGCACAGCCTGGGAAGATACCTAGGCTTTCCAATTATCATTGACAAACTCCAGTCCAAATTAGCTGGTTAGAAGACACACTTCCTGAACATAGCAGGTAGGATAACACTAGCCGAATCATCACTAAATAGCATTCCGACACACGCTTTGCAATTCACCAAACTCCCCAGTAGTATCACAAAAAAATTGATCAAATTCAAAGAAATTTTATGTGGAGGAGCACATCCTCAAAGAGAAAATTATATTTACTAAATTGGGAGACCATAACAACTTCAAAATGAGAAGGTGGCCTTGGGATATAGCAGGCAAACTATAAAAACCTAGCCCTATTAGCGAAATTAGCTTGACGGGCCTTTAATAACCCTAACAGCCTATGGAGATCAACTTTTCTGGCGAAAAACTCCAATGGACAACTTAATGGCGATACAGTATCAAAAAATTCTAACAGCCATATCTGGAAACATATGATCGAAGGTTGGAAAATTTGTAGTAGCGAACTGTATTGGGCAATCGATAATGGCCAAAACATTTATCTATGGGAGGATAAATGGATGCCTAACAATAAAACATTAAGGGAACTCAGCCCCCCTAAATAAAGGGGAAGACAAAATAACAGTGCAAATGGTCAGACAAAATAACAACTGGGAGCTGCAGTATCTATCTTTTATTATATCTAATGAATTACAAGAAATCATGTACAATACCTATGTTTCTCATAACCCGAATGCCAGTAACAAGGCAATTTAAAATCATAGTCCAACAGGAGAGTTTATGGTGAAATCAACTTATATATATCTTGCATCACAAGGAAATAAAAGTCCTCTTGGTTTTGCCTGGATCTGGAAGTTGAATTGCCCGAATAAATTAAAATTCTTTTTGTGGCTATGTAAACACGAAAGACTACCCACAAGAAATTACCTTCACTCTATAGGGATGAATATAAGCCCTGGATGCCTTCATTGCAGCAGATCAAAAACTTGTAAACATATTTTTCTGGAATGCCCATGGGTATGAAACTATTGGATAAAGCTAGGAGTCTGGTTTGATGTTTCCCAAATAATTAATTCAGACAGCAGAGATTGGTTAGACCAACTCTCCAAAATGAATTTTACCATTAAACAAAACTTGAGCTGGAATGAGGCCTTTCCTTTCTACATATGGAATATATGGTTGGTATGAAACGAAGCAAATTTCAACAACATAAAACGACCCATAGACAATCCCACACCACATAATCGTGCGAAAGAATTCTTAGCTATGTGTGGAAAAGGTAGCAAAGATAAGAAAATAATTAAAGAGCTTCTAAATTGGAAACCCCCACATAAGGGTTTAAACTGAACACGGACGGGGAACACATAAACGAAACCCACAAGGGAGGCGTTGGAAGAGTTCTTGGAAACAATAGAGGCGATTGGGTACTGGGTTACAGTGGGAAGGCTTTCGGCACTAAAACCATAGAAAATGAATTAATAGCGCTATTCCATGGACTTCGTCTAGCTGAACAGCATAATCTAGTTCCTCTTGAACTTAATGTGGATTGCTCGGTTATTATCTCATATCTAGGGAAAACACATACTAAATATTGTAACGTTATATCTGATTGCAGGAATTGTTTTTTTCAGCTGGGGAACCCCCCAGTTAGCTACATACCCCGTGAAGTGAACAGTGCAGCAAACTCACTCGCCAAAGGAGGGGCTATTATGTATAGTTCAAATATCCTTGCTGTTTTGGAAGTTCCACCATTGTTTGTTCGAAGAAAGATCGAACCAAACAAGAATGGAACTACTTTTGTACAACTGAAGCGACACAGGGACGGCAATAGAGAACCACTATTAGATGTTCAAGTTTATTGTAATTCTAATATTAACTTGCCTCCTTTTGGATGTACTAATAGGGCAGGTGCCCCACACGTATTTTGTAATGACGCATATTAACTATTAATATAATATCTCCTGAATTATCAAAAAAAAAAAATTTAGGATTCTTTTATCACCAAATACTAACTACTTGATCCCCACGATAATTTCTTTGTTTAGGTTTAGATCTAGGATTAAGTTATGTTCTAGAATTTTAACATCAATACAATTTGCATGGAGAAGGAGTTGATCTCTTATATAAAAGAATAACAATGAATGTATAATTTAGTTTTGCCTCGATGTCCGCAACTTTATTACTTGTCAAATTATCAACTGTATTTCTTTAACCAATTTTGATTTTTGATCTGGGGTTTGATTTTTGATCGACTTGAAATTTAATTAATTTGATTATGTATTCTTTAATTTACTGTAATTTATGTGTGATTTTCTAAGTTCTATCATGCGCAAAAAAAAAAAAATTTAGTGGTAATTAATTAACAACAATAGCATTGGCCCATTAAATATACTTTTTAGAGTCAGTTAATACTCTTTGTAATTATTCCTAAAACCTATAGCGACATTAGATTTTAATCAACTTTAAAATATTAAATATTAGAAGCTCTTATATATGATACTAGATAAAAATTTAATTAGAATAACATAACTTTGTTGGATTAACTCAATAAAATAAAAGGATTTAAGAAAACAGTCCATTGTACAAATTTATTTTGAATTTAACTCTTATGTCAACGTAATAATACTTACCTTTCTTTCCTTCTTTCTTACTTTCATTGGTTGGTTTGGCCTTTTTCTGAGCTATAGCAAAAGCGATTAGCGATGACCATTGAATAGGTTTCTTCGGATCAGGATTCTTATCTGAATAATAATAACACGGGAAATCTCAAACATCTCAGAGATAGATAGAGAGGTAGGAATTTCTCGAACGAACCGCACTCCTTCGTATACGTCAGGAGTCCATTGATGAGAAGGGGCTGGGGAAGAGCACTCATCCATAAACCGGTTACTGATACAAATAACATAAAAGAAATGTAACCAACGTTTATTGGAAAAAGCAACCCCAAATTTTTATTTAAATAGATATTGAATTTACCTTGAGCACAAGTGTTATTAAATTTAAATGGTTATTATTTCTATTCTTTTTATATATAGACTAGTGACGGAAGTCCATGCTAGCATGAACACAGTATAAATTATTTTTTAATCTCGATTTAAGTGACATCGATAGATCTTTCCTATATGTTTTAAAAGAAATCGTAAAATTATAATTGAAGCAGTTAAAGAAATATTATGAAATCGTTGAAGCAGACACGTCAATAACAGCTGCTTTGAAAAGATTAAATTAAAAAACTTACAAATTATTTTTATTGCCCACCGGAAGCTGCTCAAGCAAGCAGCCAATATAAATTATTTTCTAGTCTCGATTTATGTGACATCGATAAATTTTTTATATGTATTTCAAAAACTATTATAAAATTATAATTGAAGCAACTAAAGAAATATTATGAAGCAGTTGAAGCAGAACGTCAATACGCAGCCGACTTGAAAAGATTAAATTGAAAAGCTTACAAAATATTTTTTATTTACGAAGGAAACACAAACAGGACAATCAAAACCGGCTCAAACAAACAACGACTGAATTAACTTTTGAATTTCCTGAAATGCCCTTGCTACTTACTACCTACTACCATAACCAGGTCTCTTATAATTATTAAATGAATTCCCGCCCTTACTGCCATAAGCAGTTCTCTTATTTCCTGTAGTAATACACATAGAGAGCACATAGTGCTGTCTTGTGTGACCAAAAAAAAAAAAAGTGATGGAGATTAAGGAGAATAATGTTCAGTTTCATGCTTCTCCTTGTGATTGTGAACTGATAATGCAATTGTTGAAGTTTGTGGCTGGAAAAAGCTTACCAGGATTCATTGGGTTTACGGATGTTTACAGTAAAGAGCCATGGGAATTGATGGGAGAGAGTTCCAAGAAAACCCACTACTTCTTGACCCAGTTGAAGAAGAAGGATACAAGATTCAATAGAACTACGAGGGGCGGTGGGAGTTGGAGCCAGCAACATAAAGGAAAACCCATTCTTGATGAGGATGAAAAGCTGGTTATTGGGTACAAGAGAACCCTCAAATTCAAGCATAAGAAAGACCCTTCTTTGAATGGCCGATGGATGATGAAAGAGTATTTTCTTTCTGACTTTCTTCTTCGCCAGTTGAAATCAAACGAGACTAAAGATTTTGTTATCTGTGCAATTAAGAAAAACCCCAGATCAGTAATCAAAGGTAATGCTTCTGAAGCTTCGGGTGATGTTCTTGAGTATAAGAGTTTTATTGATCGTGTATTGCAACAAATGGAATTGGAGACGACCCAAGAACCCAAGAATGGATTGTTGCTTCAGACTGATATCTTTGGAATGGGTAATGAAGGGGAAAATCAAGAACCCGATTGGCTTTCTATACTGGATTTTGAGGATCATGCTTTACTGCAAAATTGCTTGAATTTCTAATTATGCAAAACCGGTGGATTACTATTAAATTCCTTTGAAATCCAAGATAGGGTAGTCATTCTTGGGATTTCTAAGGATATATGTTGGTGTCAACAGAATTTTGTAATTAATACTGAGATGAAGTCATTTTTTAGGTCTTTCTTGATAATGAAAGACTTGTAGAATTCATTTGATTTGTCATTTTTGTAGGTCTCTATTTGTTTTATAATGAATGAAGCATTAGTAGAATTCATTTTCTGACATGCGCATCTACTGATTATTCGTCGCACTTGGTTTTCTCCAAGAATCATGCATTCAAGTGTCTGGGACTGTATCTAAATTACTAGTTTGTACTTTAATTAGTGAAAACGTAACCATGCTTCTGCTACTGCTTGACATGCCTGCTGCCAGAAGTGGTTTTGATTCTAGGATACTGTTATTAAGTGGTTTTGATTTATCCAATGGCTAGTGCAGTGTAGGAAGAGTTATGTCCTTTATAATCTGTGTCCAGAATCTCCCTCATGTTGTGCCATCTCCAATTGATGGTGTATATGTAATTGATGCAAACACTATCCATTATCATAACTAGGTCTGTTATCTTCATGAGATTTACACTTTCTTTGCATACTATGTTTTCATGTGCTGACTTTGATCTGCCTTTTTTGCAGTCATCTTCTTTTTTGTTGGCGTTGAACAATCTTGCCTACTTTGGTGCTAGCAGTTTTTCCCCTGAGCTTTCAGTATCTCCGTTCTCTCCTTTCTATTTGCTGCAGCTTTACTCTATTCTTAAAGACATAACCAGTTCCAGTTTTAGCATTTATTTTGTCATAGTTTACTCATCTATGCACACATGTGTATCAACTGATTATTCCTGAAATTTTTCATTCTTCTCTCTTCCCTGTGACCGTCTCTCCAAATGTGTCCTGTATTGTATGGTGACGGTTATATGTCTAATAGACATGATAGTACAGGAAAATGATAAGGAAACTAAATGAAGTTTAGTATTTGGTGGCATCCATGACTTAGAGTACATTTTTCGTCGGGAAAATGCTATCTTGTTGTCAATTTGAATGTATCCAGCTTTTAGAGGTTTCTACATTGTAATGTTTCATTTTATGGTTATATTTATATCTCTTTTTGGGGATTTATCCAGCTTTAAGAGAGTTCTTTTTACGACTAGTTTTTTTCATGTTTGTCGAATTGGAGAGATTTGCTTGAGGTGTATTATTTTCTTCGTTTTCCTGTACTATCATGTCTATTATCTTACTACTTACTAAAAGAAGATCATGACACCGTAGTATCGTTGCCGAATTTTTAAAGCATTACATCCAAACATTGAAGAATAATAAGTTCTCCATAATAATCTGGTATTTAAGTGGAGAAGATTAGAGAAGCGAGCACATTATCCGCGAGTTTAGAAGACTGCGGTTGTTCCCAAGGCTTGGCCTGAGATGGATTTCTCGGTCATATGAAAAAAGTTTTCCATGGAACTTTGTAACTCTTTTCTTGAAACTCTTGCTATTTGTCAGGAGTTATGATTGCAGAATGGCTTTACTCCTTAATATCATCATCAGCTATTACTGATCATTTTTCATGATTCTGTGGCCGCAGAAGATTACCTGATCAGTGTTGGCCCTCTAAATTGGTTAGTTCTCTTGTTGACAGCACACCTAGCTTGAATCTAGTTTGTGGTGGAGGTTTAACTTGTTCTCTTTGTTTGGAGATATGCACTTACAATTTTTCTGTTAAATACTAAAGTACCTTATCATCCTTCACTGTCTTGGCGTAAGGTTCACCATTAGTGGTTTGCTGCTTGATGATGGATCAACAGGTTATCTCCCGACGCTTTTACACATATAGCTCCAATTAGTGTGTGCAAACTTTGCCTCTTCTTAAGATACGTACCTATCATGTGGATACATCCTAGCTTCCTGTCACGTGAAGAAACGTAACACATGTTCTTTGGAGCTTTAGTTATCGAAAATATGATCCATCAGAGCAATTCTGCTTCTTTCACTAGGAGACGATACAAAGAACCTAATATCCGCTTTCATTATTTCCCTCTTATTCTTAACTGCCTAAGTTGAGTGATATAATCCCATTCCTAGCCTCTCTCTTTGTGATTCAACTTCTCTCTCAATTGCCATCTCTGTCTCATTCTCGAATCTCGAGAGTGCTCAACATAGAAAATCACTAGGTTCAATAGAATTGAATCACATGGGTTCGTTACAAAGTAGGGCATGAGGAGTGTAGAATGTACACAAACCTTACCACTACCTCATGGAGATAGAGAAGCTATTTCCGAAAGGCCCTCGGCTCAAGTAAAAGTAGAAAACAATAAATATAGGATAACGGCTAAAACGAGTGAGCAACAATGATTATGTGTAAAAAATTCATTTGAGATGTGTAAAATTTATTTGAATGTGGTTCAACTGTAGTAGAATATAATGTGTGACTTGTAAAAAAATTAAGTTGTGATTATTACTACTTGCCAAAACTTGTGGTAAGCTTTCTTATACAACATCATTTGGTGAAGTATTCGAGTATTTTTTTGTTGAAAAATTCAAAGTCTTGGAAATAAGGAATTTAATTCCCTTTGGATTGGGGTGATTCAATAGTCTGCAGAAAGATAAAAGAAATACCTACATTTTTCATGTTCTACAAAAATCTTAAGTCCTCTGTTTACTGTGTCAAAAATGGGGTGCAAAGCAGACGGAGTTTCTGCCCAATTTTTATTCTTACAGTATTATGAATAGTTGTTGCCCATTTATTTGACCTTTTGATATTCATCATGATTTGCTTTAAACATCTTCAGAATTCAGACCCTAAGTGGGTGTTTGGTTCTGTATTAAGGTACTAAAGCTACTTACTCTAGCTCAGGAGGTCGACATAATTGTTTAATTCTCTACTTTCAGGATCTATACTTTCTTGATGTTTGTTTGAGCTTTAGGAACACTAAAGTTTAGACTTTTGCACATAAACTTGAATTTTTCTTGCAATTTATTTTGCTTAGATATTATTCCTTGAGCCAAGGGTCTATCAAAAATCACCTTACTACCTCTCAAGTAGGGTAAGGTCAGTGTACGCTATATACCTTCCCAAGATTCCCTTTGTGGGATTACATTGGGTATGTTGATGTTGATGTTGTTTTCATATTGATTTTGTTGCTACTTTACTAGTTCACTTGCTTTGTTCGTTGAGAAAGTATGTCTTTGAGACAAAACAACAACAACATACCTGTTTTGTCTCAAAGACATACTTTCTCAACGAACAAAGCAAGTGAACTAGTAAAGTAGCAACAAAATCAATATGAAAACAACATTGAGTGTTGTAGTTATCATTGTGAGTACAATTTTGTAGTTGGGTTATGAATACATTAAAATCACATTGGTGTTACGCGAAGTAATTTTTGTAAGATAATTTAACTCACCCACATATATGGATTGCTAGCACTACTGCATTCTTTTGGGACTTTGTCCTTCTTGTGATTGTGACTATCAGTTATTTTGATATGCCTCTTGGAATAGTTTGGCTCTTGCCCACCTTGACTTTGGATTTACTATTCATCTTATTTATGGACTTACGTCCACTATAGGTATGAAACTAAGAATAAATAGCCACTTTCTACTTCAGTTCAGCTCAGTTTCTAAAGATGGTTTACACAGAATATCTCCATAGGAATTCCAGAGTCTTTGTGCAGAAACAGAACTACAGATAGTCTATCTTGGGGAATAGCCTGCATTTGCAATGTTTGTGTTCTACAAGCTATCCTTTTGATAAGGTTGTTTACATTCCATAGATATCAGGTAGTGTTTTTGATGTATTGGTGACTTTTATATGGAACAAGAAGGTGTGTGATATAGCTTAGCTGTGGTGTTTATCATTCATTACTAGGTGATTAATACAAGGGATAGATTACCAAAAAAACAGCACTTTCAACATGACTCTTTATTCTCTTGATTTTTGGGTGATGACCCTACTTGATAAAGACTCCAGTTCTTATTATTATTTGATTATGCTTGATGTTATTGCTTGACGTAGTGTTGGGCAAAATTAACTAATCGGTGAAATTCTGAATTTAGCTTTGTGAAGCTGCTTGACACTTGAAATTTTGAATATTTGCATCATGAACTACTTTATGGTTAGATATTTAATTTTCTTGAAGTATCAACCTTCATTAAGTATTTGATGGTGATTTTGGTAAGCTCATTTCTAGAATTCATTCCTTTTAACACCTTATGTAGCATGTTTAAGTTTGATATGATATATTGCAGTTCTCTTTTATGGGACTTGGAGAAATTATTGGCTCCTAGCTCAGAGTTTGTGTGCCACTAAGCTTTGTGTTTAGCGATAGTTTGTTACTATCGTTGGTGATATACCCAAAGAGACTTGATGATGATCACTTGAAGTAGACTCTTTGGAAGCATAGATGGTGGTCACATTCTTATAAGCATATATATTTTTGTAGACTTTTGGGGATTTGTTTATGATCCATATGATACACTTAGATATGTATTTTTTGATGAATCTTGGCTCATGGTGCGACTATTTTGTAGCTTGAAATTGGTGAATAGTTTGTCTTCTTGGGAAGTCCTGTTATTTCAGATTGGCCTTTTACGCTAACAATTTGTAATGTTAATGTGCTATTAGTTTCAAATAACAATTGTTAGGATGCTTGAACTACTGCTACTATTATTATTGATCTTTCTTTCAAGTCTCATTAATATACTATTAAAAAGTTTTTAAATATAGTTTCTGTATTTTAGAAAAATAGGTCTTTTGAAGAAAATATGTTAACTTTATGGGTGTTAGATTAGTTCTGTTAATAAGTGGCCTCCCCCCTAGAGAGGTTTGCTACAAATGATGTGCTACTTGACACTATCATCTGTGGATTTGATGCTTGGCATGGTTGAAGTTACAAAGACAATGGCTAGTCGTGGGAAATCTGTTATCTTGGCAATTCTTTCAGTGGAATACTGTCTGTTTTGTTCTCGTAAGATAACTTGCTGCAAAGGTATTTCTCTGTACATTACTGAATATTGATGGTCACATTATAAAGTGTCTCGTACAGTATATTTAAACAATTATCATTGCTCATGTGTTGTTGGCCGTTTTGTTTCATATGTAGTACTTTCTGCTTTTGGGGATTTTTTTTGAGATGAGGGTCTTTTAGAAACAGCCTCTCTATCTCTATGAGATAGTGGCAAGGTCTGCGTACATTTTACCCTCCCCAGACCCCACTTGTGGGATTTCACTGGGTATGTTGTTGTTGTGTATCTAATTCTAATATCTAATACTCTAACTAATCTTACAATCGAAAATCTCAAGACTTCTAAAGCAAAGTCAGTTTCTTGAGACATGGGTTTACCGAAAACCACCTCTCTATCTCTATGAGGTAGTGGTAAGGTTTGTGTATATTTTACCGTCCCTAGATCCCACTTGTGGGATTCCACTGGGTATTTTGGTGTTGTTTTCTTGTTGTTGATTAGTTTTGACTTAGTTTTAATGTTCTTAAATTTTAATTTTGCTGCTTCCTTTGCCAAGAAATATTTACGTTGCTGCTTCCTTTCTGATCAATACATAAATTTTCCATCACAGTGAAGTACATACTTTACACAACTTTTATACTGCAATCATTGCCACAGGTTTCAAGTTCAATGGCCTGTGCTAGAAGAGGCTGGGTGAATGTGGATGTTGATACAATTTGTGGTGCTAATCTGAGATTCATTTCCTCTGCAACAGGGACCCCTGATGAAGGTGAATTTTTGGTTTCATTCACTACAAGGCTCTGTTGGTAGGTGTTTTAGTTAAAATTTTGCTTCATTAAGATACTTCTCAGAATGATTAAATTGTTGATACAGATTTCGTGTTAAATTATTGTAAAGAGTATGACCAGTGTCGAGGAATTTGGCATAATATTAATATTGTTTTAGAGGGTTCTACAATATAAAGCATAGCTTATCCTCATTTTTTCATTAGTCGCCAGACAGTTAATTGGACAACAAGGAATGTTTGAAATTTTACATTCAGTTGAGTTTTGATCGTTAGAAGATGGTGTAGTTGGTCAGCCAAAAATCTAAACTAACGAGAAAAGAACAAATCTTGACTAACATCCTCAAAAATATGTGGATGAGATATCTTCGTGTTTTCTCTTCAGAATTTTCCTTGTGTATTTTGCTTGTGGGTCTTTGAAACGAGGGTTTCCAGGAAACAATCTCTCTACCTCTATGAGGTAGTGGTGAGGTCTGTGTACATTCTACCCTCCCCAGACGCCACTTGTGGGATTCCACTGGGTATGTTGTTGTAAGTATAAATGTTGCTAATACAAAAATCAAATCTTACTTAAGCTACTTGTTTGTATCTCAGGGAATATGTCAAAGGTTTAGCTGGAAGCCTAGTGACAGTAGTCAACTGGTTCGGTTATTGGATCATCACATATTCGTTCAACTTTCTTATGCTATGAAACTCTGAAGGTACTGCCTTGTCCATCAATATCCATTGGCACCAACTCCCTCAAAAGAATAGGAAGATTTTATTGCTGAAAATATGTAGAGAAAAAAGAGATAGAAAAGGAAGATTTTATTGGCACCAACTCTGAAGGTACTGGACTGTTTGGTAATGCTTCTAATTTTAATTCATTAGAGTGGTATAAATTACTTGAATGTGCTTGTTTCATTGTGATCCATATGAAGGATCTGTCCCATAAAGAATTGCTTAATTAGTGGCTTTTGAGTGGTTACCAACACAACTTGACATTGTGTATCTTCATTTTTGTTATGCCGAAATTTACCGCTTAAAAAAAAATAAATTGAAAATAAATTTGAAAATTGTTCGAAAATCGAGAATCAATCTAAACTCAATTAATTTG
>JAABOM020018703.1:0-18676 GCA_011800125.2 Solanum clarkiae
AGCGGTAAGGTCTGCGTACAATCGACCCTCTCCAGACCCCACTAGTGGGATTATACTGGGTATGTTGTTGTTGTTGTTGTCACTTTTAAGTTATCTATTTAATTATAGTCATTTCTCTAACAAGACATCATATTTATTATATTTACTCAATCACTTACTATTTATGGGACAAACTAAAATTGGACGGAGGGCTGAATGACACCGACTTAAGCCACCGCCTTTGAAATATGGTTGGTCCAAATACATCCGCGCCACCGTTAAATCATAGCCGTTCGTCCTACCCCCTCAACTCTATAAATAGACGCAATTCCTCCAGTCTCCCTTGTTTTGGTTTACTTCTCTTTTTTGGTTCTCTTATGATGATTATGATTCGGTATTGTTTGATTGTTAATATGGGTGATTACTGTTGAATTGATTTGCTGATATGGATAATATTGTTGATTTGATTATTGATATGGGTAATTATTGTTGATTGATCAAGATAATGGGTCATTATTGTATAATCAATAATAACTACCCATGATTATACATGATTCTCCTTGTACGCTTGCTGGACCAGTGGGTAATTATTGTTGATTGATGAAGATAATGTTTTCCAAGATAATGGATAATTATTGTTGATTGATCAAGGTGATGTTGGTAATTATTGTTTGGTCAAGATATTGAGTAATTATTGTTTGATTAAGATGTGGGTGATTAAAGTTTGATCAAGTTATTGTTGATCGAGATAATGGGTGATTATTCTATGATGGAGTAATCTACTTTCGAAATTTGCGTGTGGATTTCTGATTTGCAACTCTTTGATCGAGAAAGTTAAAAGGTTAGGGTTTGGTAGGAGAATGATTACAGGTACGTTGGAGTGTATTTCATGATTCTCTTTCTACGCTTGCTGTTCCTTCCATCTGTTAGTTTGTTTATTTATTTATTTATGTATTTATTTATTTATTTATTTATTGTCTCATAGTGAGGGTTAATGATTGCAATCCTTTGAATGTTTTTTTAGAAATTGGGGAATCAAGTTTGCTTCCTGGGAAAATCTGAGGTTTTCATCGTGAGAATCCGCTCCCTATTGTTACTACTACTATGAAGCCTAGCAATTTCCTTTTGTTGAATTAGAATACGAGCAGAACTGGAAATTTGGCTCCCAATGCATGTCTACTTGAATCCTCAGGTGAACGATCTATTCAAGACCAATTCGTCATAACCACAGGAAGTTGATCATGGATTATCAATAAGTCAAAAATTGATTCTATCCGGGTTGATGCCTGAGCGGTTAATGGCGATGGGACTGTATGCAGCCAAGTATGCATTTGATATCTTGACTTCCACCCATCTGTCATGCTAATTTTGATTTTGATGTTTCTCCTCGCATCTTCTTTTACATATTGGTTTGGTCACCAGTGCATGTCATTCTTAGCTGTCAGGAATACTTGGATAGGCATATAGGCGCAAGTGGTTCTACAGGAGTACGTGCCTTGCTTCGGTGTTTGTGGTTGGGAAAGGTGCAGCAGTTCCCAGGTCTTTGACTATAGGTATTGGATGTGTAAGTTCTCAACTATGACAACTCCATTCAAGAGAGTGTGTGGTGCGTTCTACTGCCAGTTTTAGTTCTTCATTGAGATGTTCTTCATGTTCTTTGTTCCTTATGTCTTTTATGGTGTTGTGGGCGCTGGATAGGCATCAAAAGTCAATTGTGGATCTTTGATAATGCCATAAAGTGCTCCTCTGCTTTTGTGTCCAAGCTACTTTCTCTCTGCTGCCGTTTTCCCTTTGTCATCATGAAGGTCTGATTTTGTTTGTTGGTGAATGAATGTGTAGACCACATGGTGACAGTAGTAGAGTGCTAGTTTGGATTCCCGTGCACTTTGAGTTGGATATTGTCGTGCTATGACCAAAATGGGCGTTTTCAATTTTGTCTCTTGCATCCCTTGTGATTTACTAGGTGATATGGGTTTTGTCAGCTTTGAACTTAGACTGTTGACTTATTCTTTTCATGGAGGGGCTTTGTTTGGCCATTTGTATTGAGGTTCTTTAGTTCAGGTTTTTACAAGTAATAAGATTCTCATTTCACTTTTCTTCCCAATCAGAGTGGTCCCTCCTCTATGTCAAAAACTGCTGCTTTATGGAAGTTCCCTGCTGAAATAGTTTTTCTTGGACTAGTGTCTGTTGTATTCTGCTGCCGTTGGTTTTTAGTTCAAGTGCTTATGTTCTTTGATGGTTCTATTGATGAGATTTCTGGTAGTTACAGGGGTATCTGGTCTTACAGACACCTGATATAGGCACTCAAAACTCAATCCTGGATTGCTTGATAGCTGCTGTCATTTGATTTTGTTTGTTGTGGATGGATGCCGGTTAAGAAGATTTGATTTGAAAAAATTCGAAGGTTGACGTCCAGTGTCCATTCCTATCCAGCCTGATTCTCTGCCATTTTTATGCTTGCACTGCAACCTAAATATTGTCAGACCTCAAGAGGGTTTTTCAATCTTGTCTGACATTTTCTAGTAGGTTTCTTCAGCTTTGCACACAACTTTTTCCTTTATTGCTTTGCTTGCAGCCATGGGGCCTTATAAAGTAGTGAATTCTTCTTTTCATGAGGTTTCTTTAGTTCAGTCTTTTATGAGTATCCATAATTCTCAATTCATTTTTTCTTCCCTAGTGACTCCTTTGTCTTTGTCAGAGCTACTGTTGTATGGAAGTTTCTCAATTAGGACATCATTTTTCACCAGTATGTGTTGTATTCTGCTGCCATGAAGTTCTTAGTGCAGATGCGTATGTTCTTCGATGATCCAATTGATGAGGTTTCTTATGGCTATGGACACCTGATAAGTACTCGGCCAATTCTGGATCTTTTGATGGTTGAGAACACTTTTTTACTTCTATTCTTCTAGCTACTTGCGTATCTTCTCTGCTTCATTGTCTTTGGGGTTACCATACTAGTTTTTTCTGGATGGTTGTGTAGACCACATACACTGTTATGGACATTCAGATTTGGAGATCTCAAAAGCTTGGTTAGCCAACATGTGATCCTGTGTCACCTTTTGGTCTTTTTGGTGCTTGCTCTGCAATCCGAATATTGTCCGGGCTCCGACAAAAGGGGGTTTTCAGTCGGTCTATGGCGTCTCTAGTTATTACTTAAGAGGTTTGGGGTTCGTTATCTTTGCATGTAACTCTTCCCTTTGTTCCTTTGCTTGCAGCCATTGGGTCTTACAAGACGGTGGATTCTTCTTTTCATGGAGTGACCTTACTTGTCCATATGTGAAGTCTTTAGAAAGACTACTGTTGTATGGAAGTTTCTCAACTAGGACATTATGTTTTCACCAGTATGTGTTGTATCTTGCTGGCATGGAGCTCTTAGTCCAGATGCGTATGTTCTTCGATGATCCAATTGATGAGGTTTCTTGTGGCGATGAGGTCTCTCGTGGCTATGGACACCTGATAACTGCATGGCCATTACTAGATCTTTTGATGGTGGCGTAAACAACTTCTTTACTACTGTTCTTACTTGCAAATCTTCTCTGCTTTCAATTTTTTCCCGGGTCATCACACTAGTTTTTTCTGTTGGATGGATGTAGTGATATTGTTATGGATGTTCCAAGTTTGAAATTTCCAAGGCTTGGTTAAACCATATTGTGATCCTCTGCCACCTTTTGATCTGTTTGGTGCTTGCACTGCAGTCAGGATATTATACGGGATATGACAGACATGGGGTTTTCAGTCTCGTCTGTGGCATCTTCTTAAGTGGTTTGGGGTTCGTCAGCTTTGCATGTAACTTTCTCCTCTGTTTCTTTGCTTGCATCCATTGGGGCTCTTACAAAGCAGTGTATTCTACTTTCCATGGAGTGACCTCATTTGTCCATACATGTTGAGGTTTCTTTAGTGCAGTCGTTTATGAATGTCAATAATTCTCAATTCAGTTTTCTTCGCTAATGAGACCTTCATTTTCGTCAAAGCCTACTCTTGTGTGGAAGTTTCTCAATTTGGAGATCGTCTTTTTTTTTTTTGAAATTGATCAGTTAGGAAATCATATTTCACCTGTGTGTTGTGTGTTCTGCTGCCATGAAGTTCCAAAGTCCAGATGCGGTATTTTCCTCGATGATGCAATTGATGGGTTCTCTTATGGTGATGACGTCTCTTATGGCCGTGGACACCTGTTAAGTACTTGGCCAATTCTAGATCTTTTGATAGTGGTGTAAAATACCTTCACTTTTGTTCTTCTAGCTACTTATCTTCTCTGCTTCCATCTTTTTCTGTCATCACACTAGTTTTTTTGGTTGGATGTGTGTAGAGATTATATGCGACACTGTTATGGACGTTCAAGTTTGGAAATCGCAATGCTTGATTAAAAAAACATCTCATCCTCTGCTATCTTTTTGTCTTTTTGGTGCTTGTGTTGCAATCTGGATATTATCTTAGCTTTAACAAAACGGGGTTTTCGGTCGCATCTATGGCATGTCTAGTGGTTACTTAGGTGGTTTGGGCTTGGCTTTGCACGTAACTCTTTCGTGCTTGCGTTGCAATCTGGATATTATCTTAGCTTTAACAAAAGGGGGTTCTCGATCTCATCTATGGCATCTCTAGTGGTTACTTAGGTGGTTTGACCTAACTCTTTCTCCTTACCTTCAGTTGCAGCCATTGGGTCTTACAAAGCAATGAATGCATCTTTTCATGGAGTGACCTTATTTCTCCATATGTGTTGAGGTTTCTTTAGCTTGGACTTTCTATGAGTGTTGATAATTTTCAATTCAGTTTTCTTGCCGAATGATTCCCCTGTCTGCGTCAAAACTACTGTTGTATGGAAGGTTTCTCAATTAGGACATTATTTTTCACCCACGTGTTAGTATTCTGCTGCAATGAAGTTGGTCCAGACATTCTTTGATTATCCAATTGATGGTCTCTTATGGCCGTGGACACCTGATACCTGTTAAGTACTCGGCTAATTCTTGATCTTTCGATGGTGGTGGTGGACACTTATTTACTTCTATTCTAGCTACGTATCTTATCTGCTTTCTTTTTTTTGGGCTTATCACACTAGGTTTTTTTTGGTTGGATGGATGTGTAGACCAGATACATTATTATGGACATTCAGATTTGGAGCCACACATACTGTTATGGACATCCAGATTTGGAGATCTCAAAGCTTGGTTAACCAACATGTGATCCTCTGCCACCTTGGTCTTTTTGGTGCTGCTTCTCTGCAATCTGGATATCGTCTGAGGCTTTGACGAAAGGAGGTTTTCAGTCTCGTCTATGGCATCTCTAGTGATTACTTAGGTGCTTTGGGGTCGGCTTAGCATGTAACTCTTTTTCCTTTCCTTTGCTTGCAGCCATTGGTACAAAGCAGTGAATGCGTCTTTTCAGTGAGTGACCTTATTTGTCCATATGTGTTGAGGTGTCTTGAGTCAGTCTTTTTTAGTATCGATAGTTTTCAATTCAGTTTTCTTCTACTACTGTTGTATGGAAGTTTCAGGACATTATTCTTCACCAGCGTGCGTTGTATTCTGTTGCCATGATGAAGTTCTTAGTCCAGAAGCATTGTTCCTCGATGATCCAATTGGTAAGGTCTTTTATGGTGATAGGTCTCTTATGGCAATGGAGACCTGCAAGTACTCGACCCTTTCTTGATCTTTTGATAGTGGCGTAAAATAATTCTTTACTATTGTTCTTCTAGCTACTTATTTGTATATCTTCATTACGCTAGTTTTTTTGGGTTAGATGGATGTGTAGATCATATGGTGACACTGTTATGGACGTTCGGATTTGGGAATCTCCAAGCTTGGTTGACCAATATGTGATTCTCTGCCAACTTTTGATCTTTTTGGATTTTGCATTGCAATCTGGATGTTGTGCCGGCTTTGTGACAGAAGGGGACTCTCAGTCTTGTCTATGAGCACGTCTCTTATGATTACTATGGTGGTTGAGAGTTTGTCAGCTTTGCACACAACTCTTTTTCCTTTCCTTTGCTTGCCAGCCATTGGGTCTCTTACAAAGTAGTGAATTATTCATTTCATGGGGTAATCTTATTTGTCCATATGTGTTGAGGTTTCTCTGGTTTGGTCTTTGTCTATTGATAATTTTCAATTCAGTTTTCTTTCCTAACGACTCCTTTCGTCTTTGTAAAATCTCCTGCTTTATGGAAGTTTCTCAATTAGGATATTGTTATTCACCCGTGTGTTGTATTTTACTCCCATGAAGTTCTTAGCCAGATGCATATGCTGGTTGATGATACAGTTGATGAGGTCTCTCATGGTAACGAGGTCTCTTAGGTCTATGACACCTGGTAAGTACTAGGTCAATTCCTAGATCTTTTGATGGTGGCGTAAGATACTTCTTTTTTGATCGTCTAGCTACTTACCTTCTCTGCTTCCACATTTTTCAATGGCACACTAGTTTTTTTTTTTGTTGGATGGATATGTAGATCGTAAGTGATGACACTCTTATGGACTTTTGGATTTGTTGGAGATTTCAAAGCTTGGGTAACCAACATGCCATCTTCTGCTACCTTTTTGCCTTTTTGGTGCGTGCACTGCAATCTGGATATCGTCCGGGCTTTGACAGAAGGGCGTTTTAAGTCTCATTTATGGCATCTCTAGTGATCACTTAGGTGGTTTGGGATTGGTCAGCGTTATATTCCTTTCTTTCCTTCACTTGCAGCCTTAAACTACTATTGTATGGGAAGCTTCCCAATTAGGACATTATTTTTCACCAGTGTTGTATTCTACTGCCAGGGTGTTTTTAGTTCAGAATCCAGATGCATATGTTCTTCGATGATCCAATTGATGAGGTCTCTTATGATGATGAGATCTCTCATGGTGATGGGAACCTGATAAGTTCTTGGCCAGTTCTAGAGCTTTTGATTGTGATACTTCTGTCTTGCTAGCTACTTATCTTCTCTGCTTCCATTTTTTTTGCTATCACACTAGTTTTTTCTGGTTGGATGGATGCGTAGATCGTGCAGTGAGTACTACTGAGGACGTTCAGATTTGGAAATTTCAAAGCTTTGTTAACGAACATGTGATCCTCAGCCACCTTTTGGACTTTTTGGTGCTTGTGCTGCAATTTGGATATTGTTCGGGCCTTGACAAAAGGGGGGTTTCCAGTTGGGGTCTGTCAGATTTGCACTCAATTGTTCCCTTCTTCCTGTTTTTGCAGCCAGTGGTCACAGGGCAGCGGATTATTCTTTAAATGGAGCGGCAATGTTTGTCTGTTTGTGTTGAGGTTTCTCAGATGATTCTCAACGAAGATATTATTTTTCACCAGTGTGTTCTTTTTGCTGCCATGAAGTTTATAATCCAGTCACTTATGTTCTTCAATGATCCAACTGTTGAGGTCTCTTATGGTTATAGACACGATAAGTCTATTATTGGATCTTATCTTTTGATATAGTAACATAAAGTGCTCCTCTACTTCTGGTCTTCTAGCTTACATTTATCCTTTGCTGCCGGTTTCTTTGGGTCATCACATCTTCCCTTTTTTTTTTTTGGGTTTGGAACTTGGATGGATGTGAAGACGTTTGGTGACAGTAGCAGAGGCTAAGATTTGGAGATTCCAAAAGTTGGTGTCCACTATGATATCTCTGTACCGTCTTGGTCTTTTTGGTTCTTGCCCTGCAATCTGGATATATTGGTAGGGCATCGATAAAGAAGGGTATTTTAAATCTCGTCTATATGGCATCTCTAGTGGTGTCCCAGGTGGTATGGGTCTCATCAGCTTTGGACTTGATGATAACCATATTTTTGTGCTTGCAGCCATGGTCTTGCAGAACAGTGGATTGTTCTTCTTTTTTGAAGCGGCTTTGTTTGTCCATTTATGTCGACGTTTCCTTAGTTCAGGCTATTATGAGTACTGAGATCTTGGAGTAAAATAGTTCTTTTTCTCTAGTTTGTGTTGTATTCTACTGTCATTTTTGGTTTTTAGTCCAGATGCTTATGTTTCTTCAATTATCCAACAGATGAGGTTCCAGGTAATTGATAGTTAGGTTCTTATGGACATATGACAAGTACTCAATTTTGGATCTTTTGAAAGCCTCGTAAAATGGTACTATGTTTGGGTGTTCTCGCTGTTGCTGCTTATCCCCTCTTTTTTTTTTTTTCTTGTATTATGCTAGTTTGATCTTGTTTGTTGTGGATTAGACTCGGAAGGTTTTGAAGGTTGGTGGTCCAGCGTGCATTTCTGAGCACTCTATTTCTTGGCCATGTTTGTGCTTATACTACAACCTGGATGTTTATCAGGCTTAGAAAGAAGGCGGTTCTCAATCTTGTTTGTTATTTCTAGTGGATTTCTAGGTGGTACGGACTTCACCAGCTTTGTATTAACTGCTTCATTCTTTTCATGCTTGCAGCCACGGGGTGTTAATAGAGCCATAGATTCTTCTTTTCATGGAGCGGCCACGTCTGTCGATTTGTGTTGAGGTTTTCTGGGTGATGCTTTTAATGATTATATTGAGATGTTCAATTCAGTTCTCCTCTCATCAGAATGGTTCAGTTCTCTCTTTGTCAATACTGCTTCACTACTGTGGATTTTGTTGCCATATTCATTTGTCTTAATTATTCCAGATTCTTTTGTTCTTTAGTGATCCAAGTGATGAGATTTCCATGGTTATAGACACATGATGGTGGATTCAAGCTCAATCTTGGATCTTTTGATGGTTGTAATGGACTCCTCTACTTATTGTGTTCTCTCCCCTACCTTCTCTGTCTAGTTTAGCCTGCCAGTTGATTTAGGTTGGTTGGATGGATGTTTGTAGGCAATGTATGATAGTAAGAGGATATGATTCGAGAATTTTATAGTTTGGTTTTGTGCGAGTCCCTGTGGACCCTGTTCCTTGCATTTTGGTGCTTGCACTGCAATCTGGATAATTAGTATCACCAGGAATCAAGAGAAGGGCATGATGCAGTCTTATATTGTTTACTTAATCAAAGAGAAGCGCGTCTTGCAGTCTTATATTGTTTGGCATCTCTAGTGATCTCTCCTGTGTTATATGGATTGCTTCGGTGTTTCTGGTCAGGAAAAATGAAGCAGTTCCCAGGTCTTTGACTGTAGGCATTGGATTATTCAGCCTCAAGAAGCTTTGTCAAAACTGCTACTATGTGGAAGTTCTCAACTATGATAATTCTTTTTAGAAGTGTGAGTAATGGTGTGTTCTTCTGTCAGTTTTAGTTCTTATTTCGGATGTTCATTTTTTTGATGGATAATGTCTTTTATGGTTATGGGCACCAGGTAAGTAGTCAATTCTGGATCTTTGATGGTGCCATTAAGTTCCCCTCTGCTTTTCTGTCCTTGCTCTACTTATCTCTGTGCTTCTGTCTTCCCTTGACTATCACGACAGCTTAATTGTTTCTTGGTTTTTTGGGTGCTTGCACTCCGTATGTCCAAAATGGGGTTTTTCAATCTCGTCTCTTCCATATCTACTGACCTCTTTGGTGGTATGGATTTTTTCAGCTTTGCACTCAACTGTTCCCTTCTTCCTGTTCTTGCAGTTGTGTCTTACAGAGCAGTGAATCATTATCTGCATCGAGGGGCTTCGTTTGTCAATTTGTGTTGAGGTTTCTTTAGTTCAGATTTTCAAGAGTACTGAGATTCTCATTTCATTTACTTCTCCATTCAGAGTAGTCCTCCTCTCCGTCAAAAATTGCTGCTATATGGAAGTTTCTAGCTAAAATAGTTTTTCGTGCATTAGTATGTGCTGTATTCTGCTGCTGTTTTTGGTTTTTGTGTTGATGAGATCCCTTATGGTTGATGAGTATAATGGTATTATCGACACCTGATAAAAACACTTGATCCTGGATCTCTTGACAGCCCCTTTAACGAGTATCACTCATTTGTTTTTCTCGCTGCTCACCTTCTCTGCTTCCTGTTTCTTGTCTCGCCCCAGCTTGATTTTATTAGTTGGATGGATGACTGGTGGCAGTTGAGAGGGGATTATTTGGAAAATTTCAAAGGTTGATGCCCAGTGTCCGTTTCATTGTCATTTTTCTGCTTCCACTACTGAACATTATCAGGTGCTTCGATAGAGAGGTTTCTGAATCTTGTTTCTTTGCCACTTGTGCGCTTGCACTGCAATCTGAATATCATCAGTCTTTCAAGAGAGGTGGATCTGCTACAAAGTAGTGAAAAATTCTTCTTTCCGTGGATTTAATCTCATTTGTGCATGTGTTGAGGTTTCCTTAGTTCTTCAATCCTTTACATGTATAGATAATTTTCGTTTCCGTTCTCTCCCCTAATGACTCCTTTGTCTTTGTCATAACTACTGTTGTATGGAGGTTTCTCAACTGGGACATTATTTTTCACCTGTGTTGTTTTCTGCTGCCATGAAGTTTTTAATCCAGACGCTTATGTTCTTGGTTGATCCAATTAATGAGGTTTCTTGTTGTGATGAGGTCTTTTATGGCTTGGATGTCTGATGGGTAGTCGGCCAATTCCAGATAGTTTGATAGTGGCGTAAAATACTTATCTTAATTTTTGTTCTTCTAGCTACTTATCTTTTCTGCTTCCATTTTCCTGTTATGACACTACTTTTTTTGTTGGATGGATGTGTAGACCATATGGTGGCACAATGATGGATGTTCAGATTTGGAAATTTCAAAGCTTGGTTAACTAACATGTGATCCTCCACCACCTTTTGATCTTTTTGGTGCTTTCACTATAATCTGGATATTGTATGGGCAATGACAAATAGGGGTTTTAGTCTTGTCTATAGCATCTCTAGTGATTACTCAGGTGGTTTGGGGTTCTTCAGGTTTACACTTACTGTTTCCTTCTTTCTGATTTTGCAGTTATTATTGGTTACAGAGCTGTGAATTGTTCTTTTCATGGAGTGGCCTTGTTTGTATGTTTGTGTTGAGGTCCCTTTCAGTCCAGTCCTTTATGAGTATCAAGATTTTCGATTCTGTGCCCTTATGGCTCCCTTTTCTTTGTCAAAAAACTACTGCTATATGGAAGTTCCGCGACTAGGATAACATTTTTCACCAGTGTGTGTTGTGTTCTACTGACAAAGTTTCTAATAAGCACACTGATATTCTTTAATGATCCAGCTGATGAGGTCTCTTATTGTTACAGTCATCTTGTAAGTACAGTCTATTCTGGACCTTATCTTTTGATAGTGCGCCATAAAGAGCTTCTACTTTTGGTCCTCTAGCTACATATTTTTTTCGTTGTCATTTTCTTTTGGTTATAGCTTTTTGTTTTTTTGTTTGGTTGGATGGATGTGTAGACTTATGGTGACAATAGTAGGGGTTAAGATTGGAGATTTCAAAGGTTGATAATTAGTAGAGCATCTCTGTACCCTTTTGGTCTTTTTTGGTTTTTGCACTGCAATCTGATATAGTGGTCAGGGCGTCTACAAAAAGGGTGTTTTAAAACTTGTCTATAGGGCATCTCTAGTGATTTCTTAGGAGGTATCGAGTACCGTTAGCTTTGGACTTGATTGTACCCTTCTTTTTTGCATGCAGCCATTGGGGTCTTTCAGAGCAGGAAATTATTCCTTTCGTGGATGGCTTTGGTTGTCCCTTATGTCGAGGTTTCTCCTTAATATTCAGGCTTTTGTGTGTACTGAGATCTTCAACTAAAATACTTCCTTAAACTAGTGTGTGTTGGATTCTGCTGCCATTTTTAGTTTCTAGTCCAGATTCAATGGAGATTCCTGATGGTTGATGTGGTCTTGTGGGCACCTGACAACTACTCATTTTGGATCTTCTGGAAGCTTCGGAAAGTGTTCCCCTCTGTTGGTGATCTCGCTGCTTATCTTTTTTGTGTCCTTTTTCTTGTATTGAGCTAGCTTGATTCTGTTTGTTGGATGGATGTATCGTTACAGTTGAGAGGCTTAGACTTGAAAGATTTTGAAGTTTGGTTTCCAGTGTGCACACCTGTGCACCTTGTTCTTGGCCATGTTTGTGCATGCATTGCAATCTGGGTATTATCTGGCTTCGAAAGAAGGCGGTTCTCACTCGTCTGGTATTTCTAGTGTATTCCTAGGTGGTACGGTGAAAATCAGCTTTGCACTTTGTTTCTTCTTGCTGTGCTTGCAGCTGCTGGGTTTTACAGAGCTATAGATTCTACTTTTCATGGAGCAGCCTTTTCTGTCGATTTGCATTGAGGTTGTGTGGTTTGATGCTTTTCATGACTATTGAGATCTTCAATTCAGTTTTACTTCTCTCTTTGTTTACATTGGTCCACTGGTGTGGATTTGTGTTGCCATATTCATTTTTTGATACTCCAGATGCTTGTGTTCTTTTAGTTATCCGGCTGATGAGATCTCCATGGTTATGGACAACGCATGACAAGTGCGTTCAGATTCAATCGTGAATCTTTTGATGGCCCTGTAATGAACATCTACTTTTTGTGTTATCGCTAGTTTCCTCCTTTGTTTTCGTTTAGCCTGCCAGTTGATTTAGTTTGGTTGGATGATTGCAGGCCACATGGTGATAGTAGAGGATAGGATTTGGAACTCTTGTAGTTTGGTTTCAATTTGCATTTCTGTGGACCAATTTTCTTGCCATTTTGGTGCTTGCACTGCAATCCGGATATTTGGTATCCCTAGTCTTCAAGAGAAGGTTGATAGTGATCTCATCTTGTTTGGCATCTCTAGTGATCTCTCCAGTGTTTGTATGGGTTTCCACTTACCTGTTTGTTCTTTTCGTGCAACTAGCCGTTTGGGTCTTCCAGAGCATGAACTTCAGTTCAGTTCTCTTCCTAATCAGGCGGTCTCTTTTATTCTCGCTGTCAGAACTACTATTGTTGGGAAATTCTCAACGGTGGCAATATGCAGCCATGAAAATTTTAGTCTCGATGCTTATTTTCTTGGATGAGCCAACTGAATGAGATCCTTGATTGTCGTGGATACCTGAGCAGTACGCAAATTCAATTTATTGTCTTGGATGATCCAACTGATGAGATCCTTGATTGTCGTGGACACCTGAGAAGTACCCAAACTCAATTTAGATGCTGTGAAAATTTTAGTCTAGATACTTCTTTTCTTGGATGATCCTACTGATGAAATCCTTGATTGTCGTGGACACCTGAGCGGTACCCAAACTCTGGACACCTGAGAAGCACCCAAACTCAATTTAGATCTTATTATGGCCCTAGGGGCTCCTTGTGTGTTCTTTGATACTACTTCTGTGCTTCTGTTTTCTTCTGTTTATCATGCCACTTGATTTTGTTCGTTTGGATGCATGTTGTAGACAACATGGTGACTGCGAGGAAATTTGATTCGGTAATTTCGAAGTTTGGTTTCAGTGTGCCCCTTGTGTGCACCCTGCTTTTTTGCCCTGTTTCTTTGCCGTTTGGTGGTTGCACTGCAATTTGGATATTACCAAGCACTGAGGGGATTAGTTTTGCCATCTTGTCTGGCATCTCTGCTGATCTCTCTCCTATGTGGAGCCTGTTTCGCGACCGGATCTAAGCGTGTTGGCTAGGTAAGAGTAGTAGTTATGAACACTGTAGATTATCTTATGGAGGTACTGAAGAGAGAGGCTCTCAATTGGTAAGGGAAAAAACCCACAACCTCTTGGGGTTACGGCACTTGGAAGACGGCTTTGTATTAGTGTCTAGCTTTTTGATTCAGTTTTCTTTTCTGGTCATAGATATCACTTATCTCCTCGTTGGAAGTGCTGTTAAAAGAGAAGTTTTCAGCTATGATGATTCTTTACAGAAGTGCATTTTCAGTTTTCAGTGTAGATGTGTTTTGCGATGATCCACTGATGAGGTCGCTTATGGATGTGGACATCTGGTAAGCACACACTCAATTCTAGATCTTTTTGAAGCCCCATAAACGTGCTTATCTACCTTTAGTTTCTTGTTCTCATCTTCTCTGCTTCTATTTTCTTTTTTGCTTATCACACTAGTTTGAGTTTCCTCTGTAGGAAGGAGACAACATAGTGGACATTTTTCTTTTTTGCTTTTCACACTAGTCTCAGTTTTATCTGTAGGAAGGAGACCACATAGTGAACAGTATTAGAGGATTAGATTTGGAAATTTTGAGGGGCTATGTTCAGTAAGCTGGTCGTGTAGGTACTGCACCCTGGATGTTGTCGGGGCTTCGAGAAAAAGGGGTTACTAACTTCATGAAATATGTCCACGTCATTTGAGAAGATTCATTCACAGTAAAATATCTATGTCCAGTTCCGGAAACAGCAGGACATGGTCCCCAAACATCAGATTGAATTTTAACTCAAATGCTGTCTCCAGTTGCTTATTAACCCTTGAACTTAGTGACATGTGATGGTATTTTGCAAATGACTCATAATCCAATGAAGAAACATTTTGAAAGTAGGGACAGAGGTGTAGAGAAGGATGTTCCAATTGACAATGTGCTTCAAATCGAGATATAATAACACCTGAGCATGCAACAGACCTAGATTCCCAATCATCAAGTATGTAGAGACCTCAGATACATGTCCTTTACCAATAACTTGATTCATTCCAAAGTCACGAAGTAAACAATGATCTGGAAAGAATGAGATAATGACAGTTAAGATCCCCTGTAACGTGCTTATCTACCTTTAGTTTCTTGTTCTCATCTTCTCTGCTTCTATTTTCTTTTTTGCTTATCACACTAGTTTTCCTCTGTAGGAAGGAGACCATAAAGTGAACAGTATTGGAGGATTAAATTTGGAATTTTTGAGGGTCTATGTTTAGTAAGCTGGTTGTGTAGGTGGGTGTACTGCACCCTGGATATTGTCGGGGCTTCGAGAAAAAGGGGTTACTAACTTCATGAAATATGTCCACGTCATTTGAGTAGACTCATTCACAAAAGTGACAATATGAAACAGCAGGACATGGTGTCCCCTGAACATCAGATTGAACGTTAACTCAAATGCTGTCTCCACTTGCTTATTTAACCCTTGGACTTAGTGACATGTGATGGTATTTTGCAAATGATTCATAATTCAATGAAGAAACATTTTGAAAGTAGGGACAGCGAGGTAGAGAGAAGGATGTTCCAATTGACAATGTGCTTCAAATCGAAGCAAGACATAATAACACTTGAGCATGCAACAGACCTAGATTCCCATTCATCAACGATGTAGAGATCTCCTCAGATACATGTCTTCTACCAAAAACTTGATTCGTTCCAAAGTCATGAAGATCCTCAGATACATGTCCTTTACCAATAACTTGATTCGTTTTTCCAAAGTCATGAAGTAAACGAGATAAAATAAGTTAAGATCTCTGGTAAGTTTACTAGAGAAATCAAATTAGAGGTCAATTTTGGGAGACCTAATACGGATGATAGGGTGATAGAGGAGGTTGGTTTAGCCGTACTAGATTCCAGCTATAGTAACGAGAGATGGTGCTTTGTGAGGTTGGTAGGTAAAAAAATAAAATAGTAGGGCTATCTGTCAGGTGATTTGTGGCTCGTGAATCAATCATCAATTTATTTGAAGGGGGTAGCAAGGCATGCTTTCCCTGACTCGGCAAAGTAGTAACCGAAGAGATTCCTTGAGTGATTTCTGAGTATTGAGCAGTTCTAGCATAAATCCTCTGATGGTAGTTGAAGTAGCTTCCTTAAGTGATTTATATATTGACTGGATCTATCATAATACTCTGCCGAAACCAAAACTGTTTTAATCGAGCAGCCTCAACCTTATATCTGAACTCTTCCTTTCTTCTCCCTTGTTATCATTCATTCACTGAACTTAACAGATAAATCACCAGAACTCTCAATGGAGAGGCCTTAACAGGAGAATAGTTAACTACACAAAAAAGCCTCCTACTCAAATAGAGAAGACCAAGAGGTCAGATGGTTTAAATACCCAGCAATTCAGAGTAACAAGAAACTAAAATGTGAATAAAGGTTCTGGACAGAGAACAAATCAAGCAACAGAGGAAATCTGAAGCAACAGCAGCAGTGTCAAACAAAATTATGGGTCAAACCAGATCAAATGGTTATTAAAGAAAGGGAATTTGAACCAAAAGTATCACTTAAAAAAAAAACATCGCAGAACTTGGGCATGATGTTTAATCTTCAAAATGTGGTCCAATAATCAGACGACCACCATAAATTGACTAGGAATCTCAAGGGAAAGTCAAATCAGCAAGATAAACCATGATTGATCCCCACACGGTTCAAGTGGGACAGTCTCTGATAGCTTTGCCGGTGCATGGGACCCGCTCGCATCTCATCTGACCACCAGATTTCGAGTAATGGAGCCTGGGCAGGTACTTGTATTGAAGTCACATGGACAAGAAATATGGCACGGCTAGTTCCGGGAACCACCAGTGGTGAAGTTGGAGAATCACCACTTAAAATCTCACAACAATTATGCTCTGATACCCTGTGCTAGGAATTGGAGAGAATAACTTGTATGTTATTCAATAGGTAAACATGTATAAACACAATAATATTAGAAGCTAACCAAGGAAAGAAAGAGATTCTAAAGATTTGATATCTATCTATATTTGTACAGTATCAAGAAAAAAAATATGCATGTATTTTGTAACAGTGCGCAAGTATATACTTGGCAAAGAGAGATCCATGGTAAACATGTATAAATACACTAAGGAAAGAAGGAAATTCTAAAGATTTGATATCTATCTATATATTTGTACAATATCAAGAAAAAATATGCATGTATTTTGTAACAGTGGCAAGTATATACTTGGCAAAGAGAGATCCATTTAATATACTTGGTGACCAAGTATATACATGCATAATTACCCCTTTGCTTGTAACAAAAGTATATAAGCAAGAACAAGTGAAAATAAATACTACGCTTGCTATCTTCTCTTTTTTTCCTTAAATTTGATACATTGTCCTCATTTCATGACAGACGTGTGCACAATATATTTATGTGGACATCCATAACATCAATTACGTGTAATGACATATGAGGTCTTAGTTTTAAGATATCCAACAATTGACAAATATACACACTAAATATATTTATGTGGACCTCATGAGTTAACCTTGTAAATCCATCACATATCAGCTTATCGTTGAATCCTCATATGTTATTACATATGTCATTAATGTGATGGGTGTCCACATAAATGTCAGATGGTTGTGCAGGTTGGGAAGTTCTCATGTGGATCTTGTACTTCTAAATACTCTTCTGAGTTGAGCTTTGTAGTAATTTTTTTAATACTTAATTTACCATTGATTATAGGTAACTTTTGTTTTGTCATTCTCCATGTTCTTGCTATATCATTGATGTACGTTTAGTCAAATGTCACTCCACAGATCGTAATGAATGTTACTAATTAGATGTAATGCATAGTTTGTTCAGTCAGATGTCACTTCATAGATCTATTATTGATTGTTTTGTTGCTTTCTTGTGATCATGTTCTACTATCAGAGTTTGTTCCTTGCTCCTTGGTTTTGTTGTATTGGTGATCGATTAGGAACCTTGTGTAAGTTAAAAGGGGATCTTCCAGGAAGCCCCACTCCAGATTGGTGTTTCAATTGTTTGAATCATGCTTCTGTCTTTGCCTTCATTCATCATGTATTTTTGAAAAATGCTGCTGTCTTTGTCTTCATTCATAAAGTATAGCTCTTCATTCACCTGTTGTACTTTACGTATAGCCGTTATACTTCAGATATCATTTTTATTATAGAGAGGTTTCCTTTTTTATTTTCCTCGTCATTTTCTGTTATACTTGAGATATCATTTTTTATTATAGAGGGGTTTCCTTTTTTTTTTTTTTTTTGTCATTTTCTGTTATACTAACAGATGAGAGATCATATTTTATTATAAAGGGGTTTCCTGTTTTTGGTCATTTTCTGTTGTATATATTTATGAGTCTGTTCCATTGTGCTGTGATTTTAGCTGTTGCATCATTAGATTCGACATTTTGGTAAAGAGGGATTGGACTATGATTTCAGGTGTTATGGTTCTTAGGAGTTTTCTTGGAATTCTTTTGCGTAATCAGGTTTCAGTTAGACCCATCTTCTTTCTCCCCCTTCCCTCTAATGGGGGGTAGAGCTGGTGGTTGGCTGCCTCTGCTTGATGGTTAGAGATGTTGATTGTGGGCCCATGCATGCAAGATTTTAGTCAGGTCTTGCATAATGTGATATTAGAATGTTCTGGTGATTTTGACTACATGATCGTAAGTGTTTCACAAAGCTGTAACTAGTCTCTGATGATTTTGAGTTGATATTTCTAATTTTGATCGTTTACTTATCTGTTTCATCCCGCTATCTTCTAAAGACATCCCTTCTTGATTGGAATGAGGCGGGTGGACAACTCAAGTTCTTTTCTTCTGCCAGTTGTCTTATCTGATATGGTGGGCTTTAATTATCTCCTAGATGCAGGTTTCCGCTCCTTGATTGCGTCTGTTGGAAGCCCAGGCAGAGGGGTCAAGGATGCTTTTTTGAGGGTTCTTCTATATGCAACTAGTCTTGTGGATATATTTATCTGATAATCAGAATCATCAAAAATTGGATAGGTCTGGATTTATTGGTGAAGTTGTAAGTTTTCTGATTCTGCTATTTGTTAGTTGTTGAAAATAATGTCTGGCAGGATGCTTGGCCTCCTGTACTGGAAGTGAGACCTGAAGAGTGCTTATGGTGCAGGGAAGTGTGCAAATTTATTTTGAAGTTCATCTTTCCTGTAAATTGTGACTTTTATTGGTTTCTTGAGGCGTCCACTGACTTCCTATTTAGATTTTGCCAAATTCTGTGGTTCTACCCAAGTGGTCCTTGTTTGGGGGGGGGGGGGGGGGGGGGGGGGGGGGGGGC